>QFET01004521.1:0-51797 GCA_003316355.1 Tuber calosporum
CTGGCCACCAGGTCACTGACTGAGGCTTCAAGGTTGGCCAAGGGAAGAGTGGGGATAGTGGGGGGTGAGATGACGTTGCGGGTATTGGTAGCCTCAAGGCGCTCCAAGCGAGTAACTATAGCGCCGCTACCTGTGATTAGCTAAAGGAGGAGGGGGGATAGGAAGTGTCTCACCAACAGAGAGGTCGCGGAGGTCGGAGTGCCAAAGACGAGGGAAGAGGTCAGAGTTTGGGTCCATAGAGGGCCTAAGCTCATCATATAGCAGCCTGAGCAGGGGAAGGTTAGGATCAAGTGGGCTGGGGGACTGTGATGCAGAAGACGAGACTAGGTTGGGCAAATCTGCGGGTGGAGCAAGGGGGGCAGTAGGGCTAGGGCGGCCGCCAGATGGGTTGCCACGCTTGGAGGTGCGGGATTGTGGCATAAAGGCCCTACCAGTGTTGTGAGACATCCCTGTTGGGGGCTGTTTCAGGGGAAGTGCAGGGTCAGTTATAGGTGATGCCAAAGCAAAAAGCGAAATTTGGTGTGTAGAGATGGTTGCCACACAAATCCCGTTGGTTTTGTATGGCCGAATGTGGTAATATTTTCAAGCGAGTGGAAAGAACAGTGCGCGGACCGTGGGCTGGCAATCTTGATTTCATTGGTTCTTTATGATTACCTGACTTCTACGGTATAGTCCGCTTTCATCACTCCACCACCAATGTAGATACCATATTTGACTGCCATTCCACTTCACGGAGCTAATCGTGCATATGTTCCCTGTGGTAATCCTACTGCAATTCCAGTCTCTACCAGCCATTGTCCTTTGGCTGGGATTATGAAATCCTCTAGTGCATACAGGCCTTGGCTGGCTGCCAGCCATGACCCTTTCGCAGGCATTCGTGCCCCTTGAGGATAGTAATTTTATTCACAGGGAACCTGGGGTTTCTGTGCCACTTAATCTTTCTTCACTGTCTGGTTGCTTTAACTGTACCAGGGTGATGTTAAGGGTAGTCGATTGTAAGGGCAAGCGAATCGAACTAGGCTTTAATCTTTCTTCGTAAACGGAGATTGTCTAGGAAGGCTTGTAGGTAAAGATTTTTGGGTAAAAACTTATTATATTGATAAGATCTCTTCTCCGTTGCTTGATAATGGCTAAAGCTCGGGAGGCACTTTGATATTTATATCGCGCGTCTGAGTGTTCGCGGACTACAATATCTTTCTATACAACTATGTACTTTCTCTCACAAACTATCTTTGATGATCCCAGTGTGAAAGCGATTTATCCCTGAAAATATGGTTCCCCCCACTGCTTACGGACACATCAGAGCTCAGCTTTGTCTGAGGGTGTGGTACCCTTATCTGTCAGAGACGCTGTTCCTTCTTCCGTCGTTCAAACCAGGCAGTCCATCATGGAATCTACCAATGGTTTCTTAGAACACCAAGTGGCCAGCATGGTTTTCGACCAATCTGCTTCCTCCCGATACTACCGGCAGCTTGCAGATGGCTTTCAGGATGACTGGAGCTCACGTGCGGTCCAATACCATATCGTGTTGGCTCCGCCCCTCCTTATCGACTTGTTCCGATAGGTCTATGGACCTTTCTAGGCTTGCAATCGGGGTTTAAGTGTATTCTCAGGGTTTCCCAGGAACCCACTTAACATATTCTCAATTTCGTTTGGAGTGTCCCGTCACATTTGACCACTCCCAGCGAAGGCTATACGGGAATGGTCATATCTCTACGGACACTGGTCCGATACACTTTATTCCAGTTGCTTGGCAAGGTCGGGTCTCCCTCTGCATAATCCAGGTGAACAGCATCCGGTCGGGCGGACGGCGACAACGTATATGGTGTTATGAGGGGGGCACCAATTTATGGCTTTTTGGTGAGGGGACGTTTTTGCCGCAAGTGCCGCAGGTGACGTGTGTGCTCAACAACGGGGCCGGAGGGGTATGAGTAGGGTTTTCAGCGCATTTTTCCTATGAATGTAGTACTGAATTCAGCACCTCATACACATGTGCATAACATGAGCTCCCTTCTCCGAGGGTTCGTCTTGAATCGCTCTTTGGTTTTACCCTCTTTCGCTTTTCCTTTATCCAAAATAAAACACAAAATTAAACATAAAAAATGTAAAAAACACTCCTCCTTTTTGAACTGGACTTGGTAGGGTGAAAAACCTATTGCGTTTGCTTAGCCACGGTAGGGAAACCTTTCCCTTGTCATTCAACGTCTGCCCGCTTTGGCATATCCGGATTCTCCCTATGAAATGCCTCCTCAATTCCTGTGCATGTTCTAAATAGTCTGGTGGTTCCCAAGTATTTTCATCTTTAGAATACCCAGTCCACTTTACAAAATACCGTAACTCACGCATCAGTTGGTTCCAACCACCCATGTGCTGGGTATAAGAGACAATTTCACTCTTCACGATTCTTTCGATTTCACATTCAAAATCTGAATCGATTTCTTGTGGCTCGCGGGGAGGTTGTTCCCTTGCGGGTCGTTTGGATGTTCGATAGGGCTCCAACAGGGATACATGAAATATCGGATGGATTTTCCACCTTGGTGATATTTTAAGTTTGTAAGCACGTTCTCCCCTTTTTTCAAATACCTTAAAAGGGCCATACAGCTTTGGGATAGGCTTCTTCGAGGGTCGCTTGGTGCGTATGTTTTTTGCATTTAACATGACCAGGTCCCTGAACGTGATGTCTGGTTGCAGCTTAGCCTTGCGGTTGTAATATTTGCTCATATTTTCCTGTGTCTGTTCCAGCGCTTCTCAGGCCTTTTGGTGTATTGTTTGCATCCAGTATGCGTATAGCCGGGCGCCTGGATTCTGGGCTTCCCATTCCTTCATCCATTCTATTTGCGGATGGAATCCATAGTTTGCATAGAAGGGTGACATGCTATGAGCATTTGTTACGGGGTTGTTGTAGGCATGCTCGACTAATGGGAGCAACTAGTACTATTCCGTTTGATCATAATTGACAAAATTCTTAAGGTATCCTTCCAGCACTTGGTTGGTCCTTTCAGTTTGTCCGTCAGTTTGGGGGTGATACGCTGTTGACATCTTTCATTTTATCTCTAGGCTTTTGCATAGGGATTCCCAGAATTCTCCTGAGAATGTTGCATCCATGTTGGATATGATTTCTGCCTGCAGACCATGAAGCTTCCATACTTCCCTCAAGAATACGTTTGCAACTTCTTTTGCTGTTGCATAACTTTCCAGACCAATGAAGTGAGCCATCTTTGTAAACCGATCTACAACTACCACAATTTGTGTTTTTCCTTGTGATTCTGGTAGTTGTATGATGAAGTCAGTCGATATGGATGACCAGGCTGCGAACAGGACTTCTAGAGGCAGCAGTAGACCGAACTGAGCATGTCGTGGGGATTTATTATGTTGACATTCATCATATGACCGTACGTAGTCATTTATCCACGCTATCAGCCCTCTCTAGTAAAAGTCTGTGGTAATAATTTCCAGAGTCTTCTCAGGTCCTAAGTGTCCAGCTACTTTGGAGTCGTGGCAACCTTTGGCTATAGTTGTCTGCAGCTGTGCGTTGTCTGGAATGTATAAGCACTTCTTGAAGTATATCAGTCCTTCAGTTACTGCCCAGTGACTAGGTAATGGTTTGCCCTCATCGGTTCACGTTTCCAATTCTCGCTTGCGTTCCTGCCAGTCTTGATCCTTCTGGCCTGCCTCTTTAATGGTTTTTAATAATGTCTGGTCATATTTCCTAATATCAACCTTGGACATTATAGCATTAGACATTAGGTGTATCCCTTTGCCTAGTCTTGCTTGATGGTCTGTTTGATCAAGAAACTCATTTTCGGCCTCGTCCGCTTGCAAGTATGTAACCATACCTGGGTCTTTGTTGCAGCTGATCGTCAGGGTGATACATCGGTCCTTCCAAATCCGCTTTTGCCCCTTGCAGTTTCTTCTAGTCCGTCCACTTCCATCGCTTCCGCCATGTGTATGTTCTCAATGATCATTTTATGCCATTCGGTCCCCTTTGCGAACCTAGCAGTCTTGGTTTCCATGGTTCATTATGATAACCTGGACTTCTCCATTGTAATCAGTGTCGATTACTCCTCCGCCAATGCTGATCCCAAATTTGGCGGCCATTCCACTGCATGGTGCCAACAGTCCATATGTTCCTTTTGGTAATCCGACAGAAATTCCAGTTTCCACCAACCTTTGTCCTTTGCCCGGAATTATAAAGTCCTCTAGTGGTTACAGGTTGTGTCCGGCTGCTAGTCGGGACCATTTTGTAGGCATTCGTGCTTTTGGATTTTGCAATTTTATTCGCAAGAAATCAGTTGACTCAGTGCCAATTATTCTTTCCTCCCTTTCAGGCTGATTTAAGTGTACCACAATGATTTAGAAGTAAGAAGGCTTGAGTATTGACTGTTCGCTATGCGCAGCTCCCTCTTCAGGATGGTACTCCGGCCGTCGGCTTAGTACATCTGGCTTTCCGCCTTGTTTTACCGGTCAGTAGACAATCTTGAAATTGTAGTTCGCTAGTTGCTGAGCCCATCGTATTTGTCGTGGATTCCATACCATAGTTGTAAAGAAGTTCTGTAGATTCTGGTCATCAGTGTACACAGTCACTGGTGTTTCTGTTCCGACCAGGTACTGTTTCCACTCTTTAAATGCTTCCAGAATCGACAATAGTTGCTTATCATGGATCTCATAATTTCGGTCTGCTGGGCTCAGCTTCCGTGAGTGGAAAGCCACTGGATGTAGCTTTTTGTCTTTAAACTGGGAGAGGACACATCCTAGTGCAAAATCGTTAGCATCTGTTTCCACAATTGTTTCTCTTTCAAGGTAAAAATGACAGAGTATAGGTGCGGAGATGAATCTTTCTTAAGTTCTACAAACGCACAGTCATGTTCCGGCCCTCATCTGAAATTTCCGGGGTCGCCCTTCAACGTTTCGGTTATTGGTTCGCAAATTTTGGAGAAATCCTTAATGAAACGACTGTAAAAATTGGTAAAGTCAATGAATATAGGTACCTCCTTGACCGACCTTGGTGCCTTCCAATTTTTAATGCTTTCGACGTTTCTTTCACTCTTGGTGACTCCATCAATTACCACAATATACCCTAAAAATTCCCCTGTATCGACGTGAAAAACTGACTTGGTGGTTGATACCGCTAGATCATATTCTTCCTAGCGAGTGTTAAGGGTAGTCGATTCTAAGGGCAAGCGAATCGAACTAGGCTTAAATCTTTCTTCGTAAACGGAGATTGTGTAGGAAGGCTGGTAGGTAAATATTTTGAGTAAAACTTATGATATTGATAAGATCCCTTCTCCGTTGCTTGATGCTCCATCTAAGACCAGGGACTGCACATGTATTTATATCCTGCGACCTTGTTCCCACGGCTTTACAACTATGAAGATATCTTCTCTATGATTTAGAAGTGGGCAGCTCTCTTGACCCTGGGAACTCCTGCCCACACCTCCACGGCCTTCGGTCCCTTAATCCATTCTTTGGAATGATAGCTTCCTATCCTCCAATGGGAGTCCACCGATTTACAGGCAATATGCACTTGTGCTTTATCTGCATATGAGGTGATCAACTCTCATGTCGCCGTGCGTCGGCGACCTCAGTTACCCGAAAGGCTCATAGGATATTTTCGCTAATATCTGTTTAAGCGAGCGACCGATTTCTTCCGTTCGACTTGCTATTACAAGCTGGAAGGCCCTTCTTGAGGGTCAGGTGAAAATCGCTCTGTCGGGTCATCGTTATCGTCTTGTAGGAAGGTTTAAAGATGCAAACCCGATTGGTAGAAAATAACTTATTCGACTAATAACCCTGCTGAACTGGGGAGTTGAACACGTGACCTCAAGATGGACCACGTGACGTTATAACCTTAGACCATGACGGCGACAACATATACAGTGTTACAAGATGTGTTACAATTTCTCGTTTTTCTTAGCAAACAAGCAACTACACAAGGTGCCAGTGTCGACTCCAAGGGCGAACGCCGGGGCCGCAGGGGGGTAATTGCCTGTGGAGGTTCAGATTCATGCAGTTCCATCTGAAAAGTCATGTAATCCTCTTGGGAGTCGTTTGTGCCTAACACATCAGGTCGGACGGTCGGCGACGACATATATGGTGTTAGGAGGGGGGCGCCAATTTATGGCTTTTTGGTGAGGGGACGTTTTTGCTGTAGGTGCCGCAGGTGACGTGCGGGCCCAACAACGGGGCCGGAGGGGTATGAGTAGGTTTTAAGCGCATTTTTCGTATGAATGCAGTACTGAATTCAGTGTGTCATACACATGTGCCTAACATGAGCTCCCTCCTCCGGAGGTTGGTCTCGAATCGCTTTTGTAAGTGTTACCCTCTTTTCGCTTTTCATTTTTACCAAAAAAATAAAAACAACAAAATTTAAAAATTAAAATAAGGTAAACTGCCACTTTTTGAACTCGACTTGGTAAGGTAAATAACCTAACCCGTTTGCTTGGCCATACTAGGAAAACCTTGTCATTCAACATCTGCCCGCTTTGGCATATCCGGATTCTCCCTATGAAATGCCTCCACCAATTCCTGTGCATGCTCTAAGTGGTCTGGTGGTTCCCAAGTATTTTCATCTTCAGAACACCCAGTCCACTTCACAAAATACCGTAACTCACGCATTTGTCAGTTCCGACCTCCCAGGCGCTGCGTATAAGAGATTATTTTACTCTTCACGTTCCTTTCGATTTCCCATTCAAAATTTGAATCGATATCTTCTGGATCGCGGGGAGTTTGTTCCCTTGCAGGTCGATTGGATGTTCGATAGATTCCAACAATGATACATGAAATATCGGATGGATCTTCGATCTTGGTGATGGTTCAAGTTTGTAGGCATGTTCACCTCTTTTTTCCAATACCTTAAACGGGCCATACAGCTTTGGCCTAAGCTTCTTCGAGGGGTCATTTGGTCCGTATATTTTTTGCATTTAACATGACCAGGTCCACGACCTTGATGTCTAGTTGCTGCTTAGCCTTGCGGTTATAATATTTGCTCATATTTTCCTGCGTTTGTTCTAACGCTTCCTGGCCTGTTGGTGTATTGTTTGCATCCAGAGTGAATATAGCTGGGCGCGTGGATTTTGGGCTTCGCGTTCCTTCATCCATTCCGTTTGTAGGTGGAATCCATAGTTTGTGTAGAAGGGTGACATGCTATGAGAATTTGTTACCGAGTTGTTGTAGGCATGCTCGGCTAGTGGGAGCAACTGGTACCAGTCCCTTTGATCATAATTAACAAAGTTCCCAAGGTATCCTTCCTGCACTTGTTTGGTCCTTTCAGTTTGTCCGTCAGTTTGGGGGTGGTACGCTGTTGACATCTTTCATTTTATACCCTGGCTTTTGCATAGGGATTCCCCGAATTCCCCAGAGTCTTTTGCATCCATGTCAGATTTGATTTCTGCCGGAAGACCACGTAGCTTCCTGACTTCCCTCAAGTATGCGTTTGCAACCTTCTTTGCAGTTGCATTACTTTCCAGACCTATGAAGTGAGTAATTTTTGTAAACCGATCCTTACTACTATAATTTGTGTTCTTCCTTGTGATTCTGGTAGTTGTGTGATGAAGTCTGTCGATATGGATGACCAGGCTGCGAACGGGCCTTCTAGAGGCTGCAGCTGACCGAACCGAGCATGTCATGGGGATTTATTATGTTGACATTCATCGCATGACAGTACGTAGTCATTTATCCACGCTGTCACCCCTCGGCAATAAAAGTCTCTGGTAATAATTTCCAGAGTCTTCTCCAGTCCAAAGTGTCCAGCTACTTTGGAGTCGTGGCAACCTTTGGCTATAGTTGTTGGCAGCTGTTCGTTGTCAGGAATGTACAAGCGATTCTTATAGTATATCAGTCCGTCAGTTACGGCCCAGTGAGCTGGTAATGGTTTGCCCTGATTTGTTACCGTTTCCACTTCTTGCTTGCGTTCCTGCCAGTCTTGATCGTCCTGGCTTGCCTCTTTGATGGTTTTTAATAAGGGTTTGCCATATATCCTAATATCGACCTTGGACATTATCGCATTAGACATTAGGATTATCCCTTTGTCTTGTCTTGCTTGAAGGTCTATTTCATCAAGAAACTCAATTTCGGCCTGGTCCGCTTGCAAGTATGCAACCACTACCTGGATCTTTGATGCAGCTGATCGTCTGGGTGATACATCCGTACTTCCAAATCCGCTCTTGCCTCTTGCAGTTTCAGCTAGTCTGCCAACTTCTATCTCTTCGACTATTGGTATGTTCTCAATGATCATTTGTGCCATTCGGTCACCTTTGCGAACCTGGCAATCTTGATTTCCTAGATTCATTATGATAACCTTGACATCTGCAGTGTAATTAGCGTCAATTACTCCTCCACCAATGTTGATCCCAAATTTGGCGGCCATTCCGCTGCGTGGTGCCAACCATGCGTTTGTTCCTTTTGGTAATCCGATGGAAATTACGTTTTCACCAACCTTTGTCCCTTGGCTGGAATTATTTAGTCCTCTAGTGCGTACAGGTCGTGTCCGGCTGCGAGTCGGAACCCTTTAGTAGGCATTCGTGCTTTTGGAAAGAGCAATTTTATTCGCAAGAAATCAGTAGACTCTGTTCCAATTATTCTTCCCTCCCGTTCTTGCTGATTTAAGTGCACCAGTGTGATTTGGAAGTGAGAAGGCTTCTGTATTGACTGTTGGCAATGCGCAGCTCTCTCCTCCATCCGGTACTCCAGCCGTCGGCTTAGTGCATCTGGCTTTCTTCCTCGCTTTCCCGGTCGGTTGACAATCTTGAAATTGTAGTTCGCTAGTTGCTGTGCCCACCGTATTTGCCGTGGAATCCATACCTTACTTATAATGAAGTTCTGTAGATTCTGGTGATCAGTGTACACAGTCACTGGTTTTTCTGTTCCGACCAGGTACTGTTTCCACTCTTTAAATGCTTCCTGAATCGCCAATGGTTCCTTATCATGGCTCTCATAATTCGCTCTGCTGGGCTCAGCTTGCGTGAGTGGAAAGCCACCGGATATAGCTTTTTGTCTTTAAACTGGGAGTGGACGAATCCTAGCGCAAAATCGCTAGCATCTGTTTCCACAATTGTTTCTCTGTCAGGGTAGAAATGATAGAGTATAGGGGCGGATATGAATCTTTACTTAAGTTCTTCAAATGCACCCTCTTGTTCCGGCCCCCAGCTGAACTTTCTGTGGTCGCCCTACTACGTTTCGGTTATTGGCCGGCAGATTTTGGAGAAATCATTAATGAAACGTTGGTAAAAATTGGCAACCCACTGAATATTTGCACCTCTTTGACCGACCTAGGTGCCTTTCAATTTTTTTATGATATCGACCTTTCTTTCACTCATGGTGACTCCATCAATACCCACAATATACAGCAAAGATTCCTCTGTATCCACATGAAAAACTGACTTGGTGGTCGATACCGCTAGTTTATAAACCTGCAAGCGAGAGAGTACCTTTTTGACCAAGTCGACGTGTTCTTTCTCTGTTTTGGAGTAAATTAGGATGTCGTCTAGGTAAACCACCACTCCATGATCTAAGAATTCACGAAGAATTTTGTTCATCGTGGCCTGGAATGTGGCTGGCGCGTTTACCAGCCCGAATGGCATTACTTTGTATTCAAAGTGGCCGTATCGGGTCCGGAAAGCTGTTTTCCACTCATCTCCTTCCTTTATTCTTATGAGGTGATAGCCATCTTTTAAGTCGAGCTTAGGGAATATTTGAGCCCATGCCACGCGGTAGCGGAGCTCGCTAATTAGGGGTAGCGGATATTTGTTGGCTACTGTTAGCTTATTCAACTGCCGGTAGTCCACACATAGCCTCATTGAACCATCAGGTTTAGGGAAAAATAGAAGTGGGGCCTCAGCAGTAGATTTGCTCTCCACGATTTTCCCTTGATCCTGCATTTTCTGCAGGTATTTGCTATGCAAATCTAGCTGGTGGGCAGATATGGGATATATCGGGCCCCATGGCGGTACCGCGGCGTGTATCAAGTCAATGGTGTGGTCGAACATTCTTCTTCCCGTTAGTTTCTCTGCTGTTATTGGTTCAAAAACCCTCTTGAATTCCTGGTATTCCTGAGGTATTTGAAGAATTTCCTTTGACTTTGCAGTGGGTACTATTTCGATTCTACCAATGTATCGGCCTTCAGGGCCGTATGCTAAGTGTTCCTCCTATTCAAATGTCAAGTGTATGCCTGCATTATTAACATGACTTTGGCATTTCTTGTCTTTATATATCCATTTTTGCGCATCCTCAATGTGCCTTATGGGATGTTCTGCATGCCATCATCTAAATGGGATGATTAGGTCATATTTGCCAGCATTGGTAATTTCACAAGAAATGTGAGATCGATGTGCATTGCTTCCGATCTCTAAGAAAATAGGATGCGTGTAGTGTTTTCTCCCATTTGCTGCTGTGGTTCCTTCAAAGGTGGAAATGTCTAAGCTATTTGTGCGGATCTGGTATGGTAAGCGATGTTTATTAACTAGTTCTTGGTTAATTAGGAATATATTTGACCCTGAGTCTAACAAAATACGGATCTGGATCTGTTCTTCATTTGCATCAATTGTTGCCCTGCCTTCGGGGCTTGAATAATAAGGCGGGGCAGGTGCTACGGTTTTATTTCTTTTATTAGGTATGTTAGGGGCCTGTGCAGTTCTTTTGTATGACATTTTCGTTGTTGTGGTAACTCAGGGTGTTTGTTACCATGCCCACACAGTTTCGGCTATTTAAGCCTCCTCAGACAAACTAAAATCTCTGTCTCTGGTGTACTGGGCAGCCCACTACTAGCGCTCTTTACCCCTTGCCTAAGGGTTCCCATACACCAACCATTTGCCCTTCTCAGCCCACGCTTTTGTCTACACTGGAGCCGTACTCATATCGTTTTCAATATATCAGCGTATTTGGGCTCCAGGGATTCTTCACACATCGCCTCGTTTACCCCAGGAGTCTATCGTGCCAATCCGGTCCCCAAAGCCGGAGTCCAGGTTCGGGACGGATTTACCCCGCTTCATTTAGCGCCTGAACTAGGTAGCGGTAGTTACTCATTCTCTTCCACTGTATTTTCCTTGATGTCCGGGATCCTATTCCGTTTCTCCAACTATTCTGTTGTCCAGCCGACCTGTAATATATTTTGTTCCTAGAAGGCTTCTCATGATTCAGGCTAGACTAATTTCCCCTTGTTTTTCAGAAGAAGTTCCTAGTCTGCGCTGGCCTGTCCACTCTTGCTTGCATCTCTTGTAAGGATTTAGGGCTTTATAAGGATGCGGGATTAGTAGACTGTCTTCCGGACTGAGGTCCGATATACACCAAATGTGGCGCCCCGCTTTCTTCTTCTTGAATTTCAGGTTCTCCGAGTTAGTCCCGGATTACCACGACCCGCCGTCCTAGTTAATCACTTCTTGCTCGCCTGTCATTCTTAGGTTTGCGATACTCCCGTAGGTCTGGATTGTTTTTCGTGACTCTCGCTTTGGTTTTGAGTTTCCCACGGGGAAGTGTGAAATACCTGCTATTAGGACCTTGCAGAGGTCGAACCCCCTTGTTGGTTTCGGTTTCGGGAAGGGGTCCATAACCGAGTACCTGGTAGCCATCGCTGCCGGTGCCTGAAAATCTTTTTTAGCTTTCATCGATGTCGTCCAATTCCCAAATCCCGGGCTGGTTGACTTGGTTCACCCTAGTTGTAGGTTCTGGTTGCCCCTTTGTTATCTGGGGTCGTCGTTATTGGGGTTTGAAATTTTCCCGTTTCTGCCCTATAACCGATACTTGGGCCTGTTTCCAGCTGAACTGTCAAGTATGATTGGTAAACGAGCAACGGGTCATTGGTTGGCTTTCTTTCATTCTTCAATTTTGTCCTCCGGGATTCCTTTGTGAGCTTCAACCCAATTTGTATGCTCAACCTTTCCTTCAATGTGGGCTTTTTTCCCTTTTCCGGCTTGTTTTTTCAATCTGTAGGCACCCTTTTCTGCTGCCGTATAGGTTTTCCGTTTTTTATTCCCAGCAGTGGTTTTGCCAGGTTTGGATGCCTCCTCCCGTTTTCTTTTCTGGGAGTAACTTTTTCCCAGGTCGCTTTTTTCTGAATAGCCCTTATTGTTCCTGGAACAATTCTTCCGCTTACGTGACCCTGCGGACTGCCTTTATCCCTTCGCTATCCAGGTCATGATTTTCATGTAATAGCATACGCATGGCCTCGATAGGAAGTTGCCGCTAAATTATGGTTGTCTAAGCGATGCCAGATACTTCTGCCTCGATGTTGTGGTTTTCCATGGTAAGGAGACACTTCTCAATGTCCCCTGTATACCCAACCTTCTCATTTTCTGCTAAAGCTTTTTGTGCCTTGTGTAGTACCGAGAATCGTTCTGTCACTTCAGCCCTAAATTGATCCAGAAATCATAACCCTCATGTTTGGTGAATTCGAGGTCTCCAGTCATTTTCTTTCGATAAGTTATCGAGAAATGAGCCACCTCGGTTCCTTCCATTCTTCCTAACGCATACTTGATGCGTTCTTCATCGCTTTCCCATTGCCATGGGTTTCTCCCAAAGTAGTCCTCGCAATTTAGTAGCCATAATCTTACATCCAGACTAGGCTTGTTTTCGAATTTGAACGCTATATCCGCTTGTCTGCGGTTGCTTCTGGACAGTGCTTCCCCTAGTCTGTCGACACTTATGTCCGCTTCGGATACGAACTTATGGCCCGGTAAGGGTATTCGTCATGGCTCACTACCTCGTTGTGAGGGGCCACCTCCGTTTACAGACACAGGGTCATCATCTCGCGGGTTGGGTACTTTAGCCGCAGGGGGCGGTGGTGGTCCCTTTCCGCCATGCCCGTTTCCATCCCCACGATCCACAGCCTCTCCCTTGTCTCTTCAGGGAATGAACCGGAACTCTTCCCCGCTATCAGCCGTGGTTTGTTTTTCCAATCCCGGAATTTCCTTCGTCTGTACTACTACTGTTTCCCACAAGCTTGGTGGGTTCCTCGCAACCTGTAGTTGCACCTGAGTTTCATTTATCTTAGTCAACATTCGATTTAGTTACTCAGATACGGCATTCTGTCTTATCACATAGGCCTCTCTTTCTGACCGCTCTTGTTCTAGGCGTTGGTGCAGTTCTCGAAACTCCTCTCTGGTCCACTCATGTTCTTTTTGTGCGGCCACTTGTCTTTGGAGGAGTTCTGCTTTTAGCCTTGCCTAAGCCTGTTCTAGCTAGCGGTCTCGATCCAGCGACTCTTGTCCTTTTGCACCAAAGTTAGCATGAAGTAGGGTACTTACCGCTTCATAGTGGGCCGCCCGTTCTTCCTGCGCCCGCAACTTTGCCTCCAACCGTTTAGTGGTTGCATCTTGAAGTGCAGCGGATTCAGTTACTAACATTTCGAGTCCAGAATTGACCTGTTTCAATTCTTCGCCAATGATCCGTTCCCCACGGGTTATCCGTTGAGCATGGTGTTGGAGTCAATTTGCCTGATCCTGAGCTTGACCAGACAGCTCATGGTATGCCAGATGTTGCATATTAACTGATTCCTGGAGGGTACGGTCGAAGTAGCTCTTTGCCTGGCCCATACATTCTGCTAATCTTTCCATAGCTGGATTTCTGGCTTCGGGGGGACGGGGAGATCTTGATCAAGTTCCTGGGGCCGATTTTCTTACTCCTCTTGGCTGTTAATGGTGATGGAGTGCCAAAGGTGACCTGGAGCGTCCAAGTGCATAGTCACTTGCAACCAGAGAGACTTCTTCTATCTCCGATATGGCTTTGGCCGTATCGACAGTCAATTGTCGGGCCATCCTGTTTTATTGGGACTCCGGATGTTTTCCTAGTCTCCAAAGAGATGGGGTGAAGGAGGGGGAGGTAAAGCTGAAAGAACTGGAGGTTCCTTCTTCTTCTTCAGTATCGTAGTCTTGAAACGGTTTCCACAGGAAGGTGGGACCGTAGAAGTGTTTGTAGATTTCTAGGAAATCTGAATCGGTAGGGACGAGAGAGGGATCTGTGAACTAGCAGGGTTCCTGTGATATATAGAATTGAATTTCGGCAAGGGAGTTTACAACTATTTCTTCGAATGAGGAGATGTAATTTGATGGACGTGGTTCGTGCAGAAGCTCGTCAAGGTGAATGAAATCAGCTATGAGCTTGTGTGATTCCTGAGGTATGACTTGGAGGTGTCCTGTAGTCATGTAAAGAGCCTTGGTAACAAGGAGAAATATTAATATACTGTTAAGGGTAGTCGATTCTAAGGGCAAGCGAATCGAACTAGGCTTAAATCCTTCTTCGTAAACGGAGATCGTCTAGGAAGGCTCGTAAAGATTTTGAGTATAACTTATGATATTGATAAGAGCTCTTCTCCGTTGCTTGATGATGGCTAAAGCTCGGGAGGCACTTCGATATTTATATCCCGCGTCAGAGTGTTCGCGCACTTCAACTACTTTCATTACAACCATGTACTTTCTCTCACAAACTATCCTTGATGATCTAGGTGCGAAGACGATTTAACCCTGAGAATATGCGTCCCCCCCATGGCTTACGGACACATCAGAGCTCAGCTTTCTGTGAGGGTGTGGTACGCTTATCAGTCTGAGACGCTGTTCCTTCTTCCGCCATTTAAACCAGGCAGTTTATCATGGAATCTACCAATGGTTTCTTAGAACACCATGTGGCCAGCATGGTTGTCGACGAATCTGCTTCCTCCCAATACTACCGGCAGCTTGCTGATGGCTTTCAGGATGACTGGAGCTTACGCTCAGTCCAATACTATATCGTTTTAGCTCCGCCTCTCCTTATCAACTTCTTTCGATAGGTCTATGGACCTTTCTAGGCTTGCAATCAGGTTGTTAAGTGTGTTCTCAGTGTTTCCCTGGAACCCACTTAACATATTCTTAATTTTGTTCAGAGCGTCCTGTTACCTTTGTCCACCCCCAGCGAAGGCTACACGGGAATGGTCATAGCTCAGCGGACACTAGTCCGAAGCACTTGATTGCAGTTGCATTGGTACGGCCGTGTCTCTCCCTTCATAAACCGTGGCAAAAGCATCCGGTCGGTCCAACGGCGATGACCTATATGGTGTTATGAGGGGGGCGCCAATTTATGGCTTTTTGGTGAGGGGACGTTTTTGCATATGTGCCGCAGGTGACGTGCGGGCCCAACAATGGGGCCGGAGGAGTATGACTAGGTTTTCAGCGCATTTTGCGTATGAATGGAGTACTGAATTCAGTCCCTCATACACATGTCCCTAACAGTAAGAGAGTACTTTTTTGACCAAGTTGATGTGTTCTTTCTCTGTCCTGGAGTAAAATAGGATGTCGTCTATGTAGACCACCACTCCATGATTTAAAAATTCACCTAGAATTTTATTCATCATGGCCTGGAATGTGGCTAGTGCGTTTACCAGTCCGAATGGCATTACTTTGTATTCAAAGTGGCCGTATCGTGTTCGGAATGCAGTCTTCCACTCTTCGCCTTCCTTTATCCTTTGCAGGTGATAGATATCTTTCAAGTCGAGCCTAGTGAATATTTGGGCCCCAGTCACCCGGTCGCGTAGCTCGCTCATTAGGGGTTGCTGGTATTTGTTAGCCACTGTTAGCTTATTTAACTGTCGGTAGTCTACACATAACCTCTTTGAACTGTCAGGTTTAGGGACAAATAAAATTGGAGCCCCAGCAGGAGATTTGCTTTCCACGATTTTACCTTGATCCAGCATTTTCTGCAGGTATTTGCTAAGCAAATCCAGCTGGTGGGCTGATATAGGATATATCGGATCCCATGGCGGTACCGCGCCGGGAATCACGTCTATGGCGTGGTTAAACGTTCTTCTCCAGTCTAGTTTCTCTGACGTTTCTAGGGCAAAAACCCACATGAATTCCTGATATTCCAGAATCATGTGCAGAATCTCTTTTGACTCTGGAGTGGGTGCTATTTCGATTCTTCCAATGTATCGTGCTTCTGGGTCTTATGCCACGGTCTCGTCCCATACAAATGTCTATTTTATGCCTTCATCATTAACATGACTTTGGCATTTCTCGTCTTAAAATGTCCATTTTTGCGCATCCTCGATGTTCCTTATGGGATGTTCAGTATGTCACTGTTCAAATGGGATGATAAGGTCATATTTGCCAGCATTAGCAATTTCACAAGAGATGTGAGATCGGTATACGATGTTCCCGATCACTAAGAGAATAGAATGTGTATAGTGTTTTCCCCCATGTGCTGCTGTGGTTCCTACAAAGGTGTAAATATCCAAGCTAGTTGTACATGTGTGGTATGGTAGGCGATGCTTATTAACCAGCTCTTGGTTAAATAGGAATATATTAGACACTGAGTTTAATAGAACGCGAATCGGGATCCGGTCGCCATTTGCTTCAATGGTTGCTCTGCCTTCTGGGCATGAATAATAGGGCGGGGCAGGTACTACGGTTTTATTTCTTTTATTTGGGCCGCTAGGGGCCTGTGCAGGTCTTGTGTGGGACATTTTCGTTGTTGTGCGAACTTATGGTGTTTGTTACCATGCCCGCACAGTTTCTGCTATTTAAGCCTCCTCAGTCAAACTAAAATCTCTGTCTTTGGTGTACTGGGCAGCCCACTACTAGCGGTCTTTGCCCTTTGCCGAAGGGTTGCCATACACCTGCCATTTGCCCTTTGCAGACCACGCTTGTGTCTTCACTGGAGCCGCACTCGTATCGTTTCGACTATATCAGCGTATTTGGGCTCCGTGGATTCTTCACGCATCGCCTCGTTTACCCCAGGAGTCTATCGTGACTATCCTGTCTACAAAGCCGCAGTCCAGGTTCGGGACGGATTTACCCTGCTCCATTTAGCGTGTGGACTAGCTAGCTGTAGTTACTCCTTCTTTTCCACTTCATATTTCATGAAGTCCAGAATCCTGTTCGGTTTCTCCAACTATCCTATTGTCCAGCCGATCTGTAATATATTTCGTTCCTGGAGGGCTTCTCACGATCCAGGCTAGACTAATTTCCCCTTGTCATTCTTAAGAAGTCCCTAGTCAGCGCTGGTCTGTCCACTCTTCCTAGGATCTCTTGTAACGATTTCGGGTTTTATAAGGATGCGGGTTTAGTTGACCGTCTTCCATACTTAGGTCCGATATACATTAAATGTGGTGCTACACTTTCTTCTTTATAAGTTTCAGGTTCCCAGAGTTAGACCCGGACTACCACGAGTCGCCATCCAAGTTAATCGCTTCTTGCTCGCCTGTTATTCTTAGGTTTGCGATACTCCCGTAGGTCTGGATTCCTTTTCGTGACTCTCGCTTTAGTTTTGAGTTTCCCACGCAGAAGTGCAGAATACCTGCTAGTAGGACCTTGCAAAGGTCGTGCCCCCTTGTTGATTTCAGTTTCGGTAAGGGGTCCATAACTGGGTACCCAATCGGCGTCACATCTGATGCCAGGAAACCTTTTGTAGGTTTCATCCATGTCGTTCAATTCCCAAATGATGGGCTAGTTGACTTAGTTAACCCTGGTCGTGGGAACTGGTTGCCCCTTTTGTATCTGCGGTCGTCGATATTGGGGTTTGAAATTTCCCTTTTCTGTCCTATAACCGATACTTGGGCCTGTTGCCTGCAGAACTCCTAAGCATGGTTGGCCAAGGTGCAACGGGTGCATTGGTTGGCTTTCTTTCGTTCTTCAATTTTGTCCTCAGGGATTCCTTTATGAGCTCTAATCCAATTTGTATACTCAACCTTTCCTTCAGCGTGGGCTTTTTTCCCTTTTTCAACTTCTTTTTTCATTTTGTAGGAAGCCTTTTCAGCTGATGTATAGGTTTTCCGATATTTATTTCCAGCTGTGTTGTTGCAGGATTTAGATACCTCCTCTCGTTTTCTTTTCTGGAAGTCACTTTTCCCCGGGTCGTTTTTCCTGAATAGCCCTTGTTGTTCCTTCAACGATTCTTCCGCCCTGGTTACCCTGCGGACTGCCTTTATGCATTCGCTATCCAAGTTGTGATTCTCATGTGAGAGCGTACGCATGGCTTTGATAGGAAGTTGCCGCTGAATTATAGTTCTCCAAGCTATACTAGATCCTTCCGCCTCGATGTTGTGGTTTTCCATGGTGAGGAGATACTTCTCTATATCCCCTGTATACCAGAACTTCTCTATCTCGGCTAAGGCTTTTTGTGCCTTATGCAGTACTGAGAATCGTTCTATAACTTCAGCTTGGAAAGTGATACAGAAATCTGAACGCACATGTTTTGGGAATGCGAGGCCCCCGGTCATTTTCTTCCGATAAGTTATGGAGAAAGGGGCTACCACGGTTCCTTCCATTCTTCCTAACCCATACTTGATGCGTTCATCATCGTTTTCCCATTGCTATGGGTTTCTCCCAAAGTAGTCCACGCAATTTAATGACCATACTCGCACATCTTGAGTAGGCTTATGCTCAAACTTGAATGGTGGATCCGTTTGCCGGCGGTTGGTCCTTGACAAGGCTTGCCCTAGTCGTTCAACGCATGCGTCCGCTTCGGATTCGAACTTACGACCAGGCATGGGTGTTCATGCTGGCTCACCACCTCGTCGTTAGGGGCCACCTCCGTCTTCAGATCCAGGGTCATCCTCTCGCGGGTTGGGTGCATTCGCCGTAGTGGGCGGTGGTGGCTCTTTTCCGCCATTTCTGTTTCCATCTCCACGATCCACAGCCTTTCCCTTATATCTACGGAGAATGAACCTGAACTCTTGAGCGCCATCGGCCGTGGTTTGTTTTTCCAATCACGGATTTTCAACTGGCTGTGGTACCACTTTTTCCCACACGCTTGGTGGGTTCCTCGCAATTTGTGGTTGCACCAAAGTTTCATTCATTGGGGTCAACATTCGATTTAGTTGCTTGGATGCGGCATACTGCCTGATCACATAGGCCTCTCTTTCTGACCGCTCTTGTTCAAGGCGTTGGTGCAGTTCTCGTAACTCCTCTCTGGTCCGCTCATGTTCTTTTTGTGAGGCCACTTGTCATTGAAGGAGTTTTGCTTTTTGCCTGGCCAACGCCTGTTATAGCTGGCGGTCACGATCCAGTGACTCTTCTCCTGTAGTCCCAATGTTAGCATGAAGTTGCGAACTTAACGCTTCATGGTGTGCAGCGCGTTTTGCCTGCGCCCGCAACTTTGCCCTCAGCGGTTTGGTGGTTGCATCTTGAAGTGCGGCGGTTTCGGTTGCTAACATTTCAAGTCCCGTACTGACTTGTTACAACTCCACGCCAATGATTTGCTCCCCACAGCTTATCCGTTGACCATGGTCCTGGTGTTGGTAGGCCTGATCCTGAGCTTAACCAATTAGTTCACGCTAGGCCAGATGTTTCATATCAACCGATTCCTGGAGGGTATGGTCGAAGCAGCTCATAACCTGGCCTATGCGTTCTGCTAATCTATCCATAGCTGGATATCTGGCGTCAGGGGGACGGGGAGTGCTTGATCGAGTTCCTGGGGCTGACTTTCTGACTCCAATTGGCTGTAACAGGTGGTGGAGTGCTAAAGGTGACTTTGAGCGTCCAGGTGCTTGGTCGCTTCCAAACTGAGAAACTTCCTTTATATCCGACATGACTTGGTCCGTATCGACACTCAATTGTTGGGCCTTCTCGCTTATTGGGACTCTGGATGTTTTCCTACTCTCCAAATGGATGGGGTGAAGAAGGGGAAGGTAAAGCTGAAAGAACAGGAGGTTCCTTCTTCTTCAGTATCATAGTCATGGAACGGTTTCCACAGGAATGTGGGACCGTAGAAGTGTTCGTAGATTTCTTGGAAATTTGATTCGGTAGGGATAAGTAGGGGATTGGTGAACCAGGAGGGTTCCTGAGGTATATAGAATTGAATCTCCCAGAGGGAGGTTTCAAGTATTTCTTCAAATGAGGAGATGTATTTTGAGGGAGGTGGTTGGGGCAGAAGCTCGTTGAGGAGTGTGGAATCAGCTATGAGATTATTTGATTCATTAGGTATGACTTGGAGGTGTCTAGTAGTCATTTAAAGAGCCTTGGTAACGAGGAGAAATATCAATATACTATTAAGGGTAGTCGATTCTAATGGCAAGCCAATCGAACTAGGGTTTAATCTTTCTTCGTAAACGGTGATTGTCTCGGAAGGCTCGTAGGTAAAGAATTTTGGATAAAAACCTATGATATTGATAAGATCTCTTCTCTGTTGCTTGATGATGGCCAAAGCTCATGACGCACTTCGATATTTATATCCCGCGTCTGGGTGTTTGTGGACTGCAACTACTTTCTATACAACTATGTACTTTCTCTCACAAACTATCTTTGATGATCCAAGTGCGAAGGCGATTTAACCCTGAGAATATGGTTCCCCACACGGCTTAAGGAATCATCAGAGCCCAGCTTTCTCTCAGGGTGTGGTACCCTTATCAGTCTGAGACGCTGTTCCTTCTTCCGCCATTTAAACCATGCAGTTCATCATGGAATCTACCAATGGTTTCTTAGAACACCATGTAGCCAGCATGGTTGTCGACGAATCTGCTTCCTCCCGATACTACCAGCAGCTGGCTGTTGGCTTTCAGGATGACTGGAGCTTACGATCGGTCCAATAGCATATCGTTTTGGCTCCGCCTCTCCTTATCAACTTGTTCCGATAGGTCTATGGATCTTTCTATGCTTGCAATCAGGGTTTAAGTGTGTTCTCAGTGTTTCCCTGGAACCCACTTAACATATTCCCAATTTCGTTCGGAGCGTCCCATCACCTTTGTCTAACCCCAGCGAGGGCTACACGGGAATGGTCATAACTCTGCGGACACGAGTCCGATGCACTAGATTGCAGCTGCATTGGTACGGCCGTGTCTCCCCCTTCATATACCCTGGGAACAGCATCCGGTCGGACCGACGGCGAGGACGTATATGGTATTATGAGGGGTGCCCCAACTTATAGCTTTTTGGTGAGGGGACGTTTTTGCGGTAGGTGCCGCAGGCGACGTGCGCGCCTAACAATGGGGCCGGAGGGGTATAAGTAGGTTTTTCAGCGCATTTTTTCGTATGAATGCAGTACTGAATTCAGCACCTCATAAACATGGGCCTACCAGGTGATTTGGTAGTATGAAGGCTTGAGTATTGATTGTTCGCTATGCACTGCTCCCTTCTCAGGACTGTACACCTGCCGTCGGATTAATGCATCTGGCTTGCCTCCTAGTTATCCTAGTCGATAGTCAATTTTAAAATTGTAATTCGCCAGTTGTTGAGCCCATCGTATCTGCCGAGGATTCCATACCTGAGTAGTAAGGAAATTTTGTAGATTATGAAGATCATTATAAACAGTTACGGATTTTTCCATTCCAATTAAGCACTGTTTCCATTCATTAAATGCTACGAGAATCGCCAATAATTCCTTATCATGGATCTCATAATTTAGCTTTGCTGGGCTCAGCTTCCGTGAGTAGAAAGCCACTGGATGTAGCTTTTTGTCTTTAAACTGTGAGAGGACACATCCTAGAGCAAAATAGCTAGCATCGGTTTCCACAATTGTTTCTCTGTCCGGGTACAAATGACAGAGAATAGGGGCGGAGATGACTCTTTGCTTAATTTTTTCAAATAGGCCATCGTTTTCTGGCCCCAAGCTAAATTTTCCGTGGTCGCCCTTCAATATTTTGGTAATTGGTTTGCAGATTTTGCAAAATTCTTAATCAAACGTCGGTAAAAATTGGCAAAGCCAACCAATGTTGCACCTCCTACACGGACCTTGGTGCCTTCCAATTCTTACTGCTTTCCACCTTACTTTCGCTCATGGTGACTCCATCAATTACCACAATATAATCCAAAAACTGCTCTGTTTTGATGTGAATAACTGACTTGGTATTTGACACCACTAGATCATATTTTTCAAAGCGAGAGAGTACCTTCTTAACCAAGTCGATGTGTTTTTCTCTCTCATTGAGTAAATCACGATATCGTCCAGGTATACCAATACTCCATGATGTAAAAATTTGCTCAGAATTTTGGTCATCATGGCCTGGAATGTGGCTGGTGTGTTCACTGGCCTGAATGGCATATCTTTGTATTCAAACTAGCTATATCGGGTCAGGAATACTGTATTCCATTTATCTCCTGCCTTGATTCTCAGAAGGTGATAGCCATCTTTTAAGTAGAGCTCCGTGAATATTTGGGCGCCAGCCACCCAGTCGCGGAGCTCTCTGATTAGGGGTAGCGGATATTTGTTAGTAACCGTTAGTTTATTTAACAGTCAGTAATCAACACATTGCCTCTTTGAACAGTCATGTTTAGGGACAAAGAAAATTAGAGCCCCAGAAGGAGATTTGCATTCCAAGATTTTACCTTGGTCCTGCATCTTCTGCCGATATTTGCGAAGTAAATCCAGTTGGTGTGCTGACATAGGTTATATCGGGCCCCATGGCTGTACTGTGCTGGGTATTTGTCAATGGGATGGTCAAAAGTTTTTCTTCCCGCCAGTTTCTCTGCTGTTTCTGGTGCACAAACATATTGAATTCCTGGAATTCCAGAGGTATTTGCCGGAACTCTATTGCCTCGGTGGTGGAGGCCACCTCGATTCTTCCAATATATCGTACTTCAGGGTCATAGGCCACAGTCTCGGACTATTCAAATATCAGATCTATGCCTTCATCATTAACATGATTCTGACATTTTTGATCTTTAAAGGTCCATTTTTGCACATCCACAATGTGCCTTATGGGATCTTCTGTATGCCACCATCCAAATGGGATTATAAGGTCATATTTGCCAGCATTGGCAATTTCGTAAAAGATGTGAGATCAGTGTAAATTGCTCCAGATATCTAAAAGAATAGGATGTGTATAGTGTATTCCCCCATTTGCTGCTGTGGTTCCCAAAAGGTGTAAATGTCCTAGCTATCTCTGTGTGTGTGGTATGGTAGGCGATCTTTATTAACCAGTTCTTGGTTAATTAGGAATATATTAGACCCTGAGTCTAATAGAACACGAATATGAATCTGTTATCCACTTACTTTAATGGTTGCCATTGTTAAGGGTAGCCGATTCTAAGGGCAAGATAATCGAAATGGGTTTCACTCATTCTTCGTAAACGGAGATTGTTTAGGAAGGCTCGTCTGTAAAGATCTTTGAGTAAAAAGTTATGATATTGATAAGATCTCTTCTCCGTTGCTTGATGATGGCTAAAGTTCATGAGGCACTACGATATTTATATCCTGCGTTTGAGTGTTCGCGGACTACAACTAGTTTATATATAAACTGGTATTTTCTTCCCTTCCTTCGTCGCTTAATCCGAGAGCGAACCCGCTTAGACTCAGATATTTTCTCTTTCTCCACAAAGATAATTGTATGATCAGAGCTCCCGACTTCTCTGCGTGTGTGGACCCACTTAGTCTAAGTTGTCAAGCTTATTTTGGTTGTTTAAGATATGGTTGTCCAGTTTGGAACGTACCAATAACTTCATAGAACTCCCAGGGGCCAGCTTGGTTGTTGGCAGAATCTGCTTGCTGCCGTCTTATCCGGCTCTGCAGTTGGCTTTCAGGATGACTAGTGTTCTTGATCGGGCCAATACCTTCTCATGTTTACTGCCTCTCCTTATCAACTTGTTCCGATAGGTTCCTTGACCTTATAGGCATCACGGGGGCGTCAGCGTACTCTACCTGTGTATAGGAGTAACCAACTTCAATCCCACATTCATACCTATCTAGGACTATCCGGGTTTTCTTAAATTCAACTGGCTGTAGCTCTAAGAGTTCTTTACGGAATCGCTTCATTCCACGTCCCAGACGTAGCCAGAGAGGCTCTCTTGTATACCCTGAAGACAGCATCCGGTCGGGTCGACGGCGACAACGTATACAGGGTTACCAGATGTGTTCCAATTTCTCGTTTTTCTTAGTAAACGAGCGATTGCACAAGGTGCCAGTGTCTACTCCTAGGGCGAATGCCAGAGCCACAGGTGGGAAATTGCCTGTAGAGGTCCAAATTCATGTAGTTCCTCCAGAAAAAGTCCTGTTATCCTCTAGGGACATGTTTGTGCCTAATACGAGCTCCCACCTCTGTGCCGCTTTCTCCCGAATCGATTTTTAAAGCTTACGCTCTCTTTAGGTACCCTATCAAAATAACAATAATAATAATTAAAAATAAAACCCAAACTTAAACAATTCACAAATTTTCCAGGCCCTTGTTGAACTAGACTTCATAGGGTGAAAAACCTAACTCATTTACTTGGCCACGCTAGGAAAACCTTTAGCTTGTGATTCAACATCTGCCCGCTTTGGCATATACAGATTCTCCCTATGAAATGCCTCCACCAATTCCTGTGCATGCTCTAGGTGGGCTGGTGGATCCCAAGTATTTTCATCTTCAGAACAGCCAGTCAACTTCACAAACTACCGTAACTCACATATCGGTCGTTTCCGACCTCCCATGAGCCAGGTATAAGAGATTATTTCTCTCTTCACGATTCTTTCCATTTCCCATTCAAAATGTTAATCGATTTCTTCTGGCTCGTGGGGAGGTACTTCTATTGCTGGTTGATTGGAATTTCGGTAGGGTGCCTACAATGATACATGAAATATCGCATGGATCTTCAATCTTGGTGATATTTCTAGTTTGTAGGCACATTCACCTCTTATTTCCAATACGTTAAACGGGCCATACAGCTTTGGGCTATGCTTCTTTGAGGATCGTATAGTGGCTATGTTTTTTGCATTTAAGATGCCCAGGTCCCCGACCTTGATGTCTGGTTGCTGCTTAGCCTTGCGCTTGTAATATTTGCTTATATTTTTCCGTGTTTGTTCCAACGCTTGTCTGACCTGTTGTTGTTTTATTTGCATCCAGTGTGCATATAGTGTTAATGGTAGCTGATTCTAAGGGCAAGCGAATCGAGCTAGGCTTAAATCTTTCTTCGTAAACGGAGATAGGGTAGCAAGGCTTGTAGGTAAAGATTTTAAGTAAACTTATGATATTGATAAGATCTCTTCTCCGTTGCTTGATGATGGCTAAAGCTCGGGAGGCACTTCGATATTTATATCCCGCGTCTGAGTGTTCGCGGACTACAACTGGGTTACATATAACCAGGTATTTTTCTTCCCAACCTTCATCTCTTAATCTGAGAGAGAACCCGCTTTGACACTGAAAACTTTCTCTTCCCCCACATATCTAATGGTATGATCAGAGCTCCTGACGTCTTTGAGGATGTGGACCACCTTGGTCTGCGTTGTCAACCTTCTTTCGGCTGTTAAGATATGGCCGCCCCATTTGGAACGTACCAATAACCTCTTAGAACTCCAAGGGGCCAGCTTGGTTGTTGGCCGAATCTGCTTCCTGCCGTCTTATCCGGCTCTGCAGCTGACTTTCAGGATGACTAGTGTTCACGATCGGGCCAATACCTTCTCGTCTTCACTGCCTCTCCTTATCAACTTGTTCCGATAGCTTCATTCACCTTATAGGCATCACGGGGGCATCTGCTTACTCTCGGTGTGTAACGGAGTAGCCTACTTTAATCGCACATTCATACCCATCTAGGACAACCCGGGCTCTCGTGACTTCATCTGGGTGTAACTCCACGAGTTCTTTTATGGTATCGCTTCGTTCCACTTCCCAAACATAGCCAGAGAGGCCCTCTCATATGCCCTACGGACTGCATCCGGTCGGACAGACGGCGACGACGTATACGTGGTTACAAGATTTGATTGAATTTCTCGTTTTTCTTAGTAAACGAGCAAATACACAACCTGCCAGTGTCCACTCCCGGGGCGAACGCCGGGGCCGCAGGGGGGTTATTGCCTGTGTAGGTTCAGATTCATGCAGTTCCTTCTGGAAACTCATGTAATCCTCTAGGGAGTGGTCTGTGCCTAACACGAGCTCTCTCCTCTCCGCGGTTTCTCCGGAATCGCTTTTCCAAGTTACCCTCTGTTAAGCGCAGTCGATTCTAAGGGCAAGCGAATCGAACTAGGCTTAAATCCTCCTTCGTAAACGGAGATTGTCTAGGAAGGCTCGTAAAGATTTTTGAGTAAAACTTATGATATTGATAGGATCTCTTCGCCGTTGCTTGATGCTCTATCTAAGACCGGGGACTGCCCAGGTATTTATACCCTGCGACCTTGTTCCCACGGCTTTACAACTATGAAGATATCTTCTCTATGATTTAGAAGTGGCGAGCTCTCTTGACCCTGAGAACTCCTTCACACACATCCACGGCCTTCGGTCCCTCCATCCATTCTTTGGAATGATAGCGTCCTATCCTCCCATGGGAGTCCACCGATTTACAGGCCATATGCACTTGTGCTTTATCCGTATATGAGGTGATCAACTATCATGTCGCGAAGCGTCGGCGACCTTAGTCACCCGACAGGCTCATAGGATATTTTCGCTTATGACTCTTTAAGCGAAGGTACGATTTTTTCCATTCGACTTGGGATTACAAGCTGGGAGGCCCTTCTGGAGGGTCAGGTGAAAATCCCTTGGTCAGGTCATCGTTATCGTCTTGCAGGAAGGTTGGAAGATGCAAATCCGATTGGTAGAAAATATCTCATTCGACCAGTAACCCTGCTGGACCGGGGAGTTGAACACGTGACCTCAAGATGGACCACGTGATGTTATACCCTTAGAGCATGACGGCGACGACTTATACGGGGTTACAAGATGTGCTCCAATTTCTCGTTTTTCTTAGTAAATGAGCAACTGCAGAAGGGACCAGTGTCTACTCCCAGGGCGAACGCCGGGGCCGCAGGGGGGTAATTGCCTGTGGAGGTGCAGATTCATGCAGTTCCTTCTGGAACATCATGTAATCCTGTTGGGAGTCGTTTGTGTCTAACAAACTCTCTTTAGGGACCTAAAAATAACAATAAATAAGAAACTAAATAAACAACAATTTTCTAACCATAAAACCCCAACTTAAACACTCTCAGAAATATATCAGTCCCTTCTTGAACTCGACTTGGTAGGGTGAAAAAAACCCCGCGTTTGCTTGGCCTTGCTAGGAAAACCTTTTCCTTGTCATACAACATCTGCCCACTTTGGCATATCCGGATTCTCTCTATGAAACGCCTCCACCAATTCCTGTGCATGCTCTAAGTGGTCTTATGGTTCCCAAGTATTTTCATCTTCGGAACAGCCAATCCACTTCACAAAGTCCCGTGACTCACGGATCGGTCGGTTCCGACCTCCCACGCGCCAGGTATAAGAGATTATTTCACTCTGCACAATTCTTTCGATTTCCCATTCAAAATCTGAATGGATTTCTTCTGGCTCGGGGGAGGTTGTTCCCTTGCTGGTCGATTGGATGTTCGATATGGTTCCAACAATGATACATGAAATATCGGATGGATCTTCCATCTTGGTGATATTTCTAGTTTGTAGGCACGTTCAGCTCTTTTTTCCAATACCTTAAACGGGCCATACAGCGTTGGGTTAAGCTCCTTCGAGGGTCGTTTGGTCCTTATGTTTTTTGCATTTAACATGATCAGGTCCCCAACCTTGATGTCTAGTTGCTGCTTAGCCTTGCGGTTATAATATTTGCTCATATTTTTCCGCGTTTGTTCCAACGCTTCTCTGGCCTGTTGGTGTATTGTTTGCATCCAGTGTGCATATAGGTGGGCGCCTTGATTTTATGCTTTACGTTCCTTCATCCATTATGTTTGTGGGTGGAATCTATAGTTTGAGTAGAACGGTGACATGCCATGTGCGTTCATTACCGAGTTGTTGTAGGCATCCTCGGCTAGTGGTAGCAGCTGATACCAGTCCGTTTGGTCATAATTAACAAATTTCTGAGGTATCCTTCCAGCACTTGGTTGGTCCTCTCTGTTTGTCCATCAGTTTGCGGGTGGTACGCAGTTGACATCTTTCGTTTTATACCCAAGGTTTTACATAGGGATTACCAGAATTCTCACGAAAACTTTGCATCCATGTCGGATATTATTTCCGCTGGAAGTCTATGTAGCTTCCAGACTTCCCTCAAGAACACGTTTGCAACTTCCTTGGCAGTTGCATTTCCTTCCAGCCCTATGAAATGAGCCATCTTTGTAAACCAATCCACGACTACCATAATCTGTGTTCTTCCTTGTGATTCTGGTCGTTGTATGATGAAGTCGGTCGAAATGGATGACCAGGCTGCGAATGGAACTTCTAGAGGCTGCAGGAGACCGAACCGTGCATGTCGTGGGGATTTATTATGTGGACATTCGTCGCATGACCGTACGTAGTCATTTATCCACGCTGTCAGCCCTTTCCAATAAAAGTCTCTGGTAACAATTTCCAGAGTCTTTTCCTGTCCTAAGTGTCCAGCTACTTTAGAGTCGTGACAACCTTTGGCTATAGTTGTCAGCAGCTATTCGTTGTCAGGAATATACAAGCGATTCTTTTAGTATATCAGTCCTTCCTTTACTGCCCAGTGACTTGGTAATGGTTTGCCTTCATGGGTTAACGTTTCCAATTCTTGTTTGCGTTCCTGCTAGTCTTCATCGTTCTGGCCTGCCTCTTTAATGGTTTTTAATAATGTCTGGTCATATTTCCTAATATCAACCTTGGACATTATAGCATTAGACATTAGGAGTGTCCCTTTGGCTTGTCTTGCTTGATGGTCAGTTTCATCAAGAAACTCATGGTTGGCCTGGTCCGCTTGCAAATATGCAACCACTGCCTGGGTCTTTGCTGCAGCTGATCGTCTGGGTGATACATCCGTGCTTCCAAATCCGCCTTTGCCCCTTGCAGTTTCTGCTAGACCGTCCACATCCATCGCTTCCTTCATGTGTATGTTCTCAATGATCATTTGTG
Source organism: Tuber calosporum (assembly GCA_003316355.1). Lineage (NCBI taxonomy): Eukaryota > Fungi > Ascomycota > Pezizomycetes > Pezizales > Tuberaceae > Tuber > Tuber calosporum. The sequence continues at coordinate 28,646 of QFET01004521.1, forward strand.
CCATTCGGTCCCCTTTGCGAACCTGGCATACTTGGTTTCCATGATTCATTAAGATTATTTTAGCTTCTTCGGTGTAATCAGCGTCGTTTACTCCTCCGCCAATGCTAATCCCAAATTTTGCGGCCATTCCACTGCGTGGTGCCAAACGTGCGTATGTTCCTTTTGGTAATCCGACCGAAATTCCTGTTTCCACCAACCTTTATCCCTTGGTCAATATTGTAAAGTCCTCTAATGCGTACAGGTCGTGTCCGGCTGCTAGTCGGGACCCATTTGTAGGCTTTCGTGCTTTTGGACTTTGCAATTTTATTCGCAAGCAATCAGTAGACTCTTTGCCATTTATTGTTTCCTCTCTTTCTGGCTGATTTAAGTGCACCAGTGTGATTTGGAAGTGAGAAGGCTTGAGTATTGACTGTTCGCTATGTGCAGCTACCTCCTCAGGACTGTACTCCGGCCGTCGGCTTAGTGCATCAGGCTTTTCGCCTCGGTTACCCGGTTGGTAGACAATTTTGAAATTGTAGTTCGCTAGTTGCTGAGCCCATCGTATTTGTCTTGGATTTCATACCTTGGTCGTAAGGAAGTTCTGTAGATTCTGGTAATCAGTGTAGACAGTCACTAGTTTTTCAGTTCCGACCAGGTACTGTTTCCACTCTTTAAATACCTCCAGAATCGCCAATAGTTCCTTATCATGGATCCTTTAATTTCGCTCAGCTGGGCTTAGCTTCCGTGACTGGAAAGCCACCGCGTGTAGCTTTTGTCTTTAAACTGTGTGAAGACACAGCCAAGAGCAAAATCGCATGCATCTGTTTCCATAATTATTTCTCTGTCAGGGTAGAAATGACAGAGTATGGGGGCGGAGATGAATCTTTTCTTAATTTCCTCAAATGCCCCATCCTGTTCTGGCCCCCAGCAGAATATTCTGGGGTCGCCCTACAACGTTTAAGTTATTGGTTTGCAGATTTTGGACAAATCCTGAATGAAACGTCGGTAAAAATTGGCAAAGCCAATGAATATTTGCACCTCCTTGACCGACCTTGGTGCCTTCCAATTTTTTATGCTTTCGACCTTTCTTTCACTCATGGTGACTCCATTAATTGCTACAATGTACCCAAAAAATTCCTCTGTATTGACGTTAAAAACTGACTTGGTGGTCGATACCGCTAGATCATATTCCTCCAAGGGAGAGAGTATCTTTTTGACCAAGTAAACGTGTTCTTTTTCTGTCTTGGAGTAAATTAGGATGTCGTCTAGGTAGACCACCACACCATGATCTAGAAAGTCCCATAGAATTTTATTCATCATAGCCTGGAATGTGGCTGGCGCGTTTACCAGCGCGAATGGCATTACTTTGTATTCAAAGTGGCCGTATCGTGTCCGGAATGCATTTTTCCACTCATCGCCTTCCTTTATCCTTGGGAGGTGATAGCCATCCTTTAAGTCGAGCTTAGTGAATATTTGGGCCCCAGCCACACGGTCGCGGAGCTCACTCATTAGGGGTAGCGGGTATTTGTTGGCCACTGACAGCGTATTTAACTGTCAGTAGTCCACACATAGCCTCTTTGAACCGTCAGGTTTAGGGACAAATAAAATTGGGGCACCAGCCGGAGATTTGCTTTCCACGATTTTCCCTTGGTCCTGCATTTTCTGCAGGTATTTGCAAAGCAAATCTAGCTGGTGGGCTGACATAGGATATATCGGGCCCCATGGCGGTACCGCGACGGGTATCAGGTCAATGGCGTGGTCAAACGTTCGTCTTCCGCCTAGTTTCTCAGCCGTTTCTGGTGCAACAACCCTCTTGAATTCATGGTATTCTTGCGGTATTTGCCTAATCTCCTTGGATTCTGTACTGGGTGCCTATTCGATTCTTCCAATATATCGTGCTTCAGGGTCGTATGCCACGGTCTCGTCCCATTCAAATGTCAAGTCAATGCCTTCATCATTAACATGACTTTGGCATTTATCGTCTTTAAATGTCCATTTTTGCGCATCCTCAATGTGCTTTATGGGATGTTCAGTATGCCACCATCCAAATGGGATGACAAGGTCATATTTGCCAGCATTGGCAATTTCGGAAGAAATTTGAGATCGGTGTGCATTGCTTCCGATCTCTAAGAGAATTGGATGTCTGTGGTATTTTCCCCCATTTGCTGCTGTGGTTCCTTCAAAGGTGTAAATGTCCAAGCTATTTGTGCGGGTGTGGTATGGTAAACGATGTTTATTAACCAGTTCTTGGTTAATTAGGAATATGTTTGACCCTGAGTCTAATAAAACACCGATCGCTATCCGTTCTCCATTTGCTTCGATGGTTGCCGTGCCTTTTGGGCATGAATAATAAGGCGGGACAGGTGCTTCGATTATATTTCTTTTATTAGGGCCGCTAGGGGCCTGTGCAGATCTTTTGTATGACATTTTCGTTGTTCTGGTAACTTAGGGTGTTTGTTACCATGCCCGCACGGTTTCATCTATTTAAGCCTCCTCAGACAAACTAACATCTCTGTCTTTGGTGTACTGTGCAGCCCACTACTAGCGGTTTCTACCCCTTGCCGAAGGGTTCCCATACACCTGCCATTTGCCTTTCTCAGCCCACGCTGTTGTCTTGACTGGAGCCGTACTCGTATCGCTTTTGACTATATCAGCGTATTTGTAATCCGGGGATTCTTCACGCATCAACTCGTTTACTCCTTGAGTCTATCGACCCAATCCTGTCCACGAAGCCGGAGTCCAGGTTCGTGACGGATTTACCACGCTCCATTTAGCGTGTGAACTAGGTAGCGCAGTTACTCCTTCTCTTCCACTTCGTTTTTCTTGATGTCCGGGATCCTGTTCCGTTTCTTCAACTATTCCGTTGTCCAGCCGACCTATAATATATTTTGTTCCTGGAAGGCTTCTCACGATCCAGTCTAGACTAATTTCCCCTTGTCATTCTGACGGAGTTCCTAGTCAGCGCTGGTCTGTCCACTCTTCATTGGATCTCTTGTAAGGATTTAAGGCTTTATAAGGATGCAGGTTTAGTTGACGGTCTTCCATACTTAGGTCCGATATACACCAGATGTGGAGCTCCACTTTCTTCTTTTTTTGAGTTTCAGATTCCCAGAGTTAGTCCCGGACTACCACGAGCCGCCTTTTAAGTTAATCGCTTCTTGCTCGCCTGTCATTCTTAGGTTTGCGATACTCATGTAGGTCTGGATTGCTTTTCGTGACTCTCGCTTTGGTTTTGGGTTTCTCATAGAGAAGCGCGTAATACCTGCTAGTAGGACCTTGCAGAGGTCGAACCCCCTTGTTGATTTCCGTTTCAGTAAGGGGTCCATAACCGAGTACCCGGTCGGCGTCGCTGCCGGTGCCAGAAAACCTTCTTTAGGTTTCATCCATGTCGTCCAGTTCCCAAATCCTGGGCTGGTTGACTTGGTTCACCCTAGTCGTAGGTTCTGGTTGACCCTTTGTTATCTGGGGTTGTCGATATTGGGGTTTGAAATTTCCCTGTTTCTGCCCTATAACTGATCCCTGGGCCTGTTTTCTGCAGTATTTCCAAGTATGGTTTGCCAACGTGCAACGAGTGCATTGGTTGGCCTTTTTTCGTTCTTCAATTTTATCCTCAGGGATTCCTTTATGAGCTTCAATTCAATTTGTGTGCTCAACCTTTCTGTCACCGGGGGCTTTTTTCACTTTATCCTCGTGTTTTTTCAATTTGTAGGCTTCCTTTTCTGCTGCCGTATAGGTTTTCGGTTTTTTTTTCCCTGAAGTGGTCTTGCTAGGTTTGGATTCCTCCTCCGATTTTCTTTTCTATGAGTCACTATTTCCAAGGTCATTTTTTCTGAATAGCCCTTGTTGTTCCTTTAACGATTCTTGTGCTTTGGTGACCCTGCGGACTACCTTGATCCATTCGCTATCCGAGTCATGATGTTCATGTAATAGCGTACGCATGGCCTCGATAGGAAGTTACTGCTGAATGATGGTTCTCAAAGCGATGCCGGATACTTCCGCCTCAATGTTGTGGTTTTCCATGGTAATAAGATACTTCTCTATGCCCCCTGTATACCTAACCTTCTCTAGTTCGGCTAAGGCTTTTTGTGCCTTGTGCAATAACGAGAATCGTTCTGTAACTTCGGCCCGGAAAGAGACCCAGAAATCATAACCCTCATGTTTGCGGAACCCGCGGTCCCCAGTCATTTTCATTCGATATGTTATTGAGAAAGGAGCCACCTCAGTCCCTTCCATTCTTCCTAACGCATACTTGATGCGTTCTTCATCATTTTCCCATTGCCATGGGTTTATCCCAAAGTAGTCCTCGCAATTTAGTAGCCATACTCGTACATCCTGAGCAGGCTTATTTTTAAAATTGAACGGTGGATCCGCTTGTCGGCGATTGGTTCTTGACAATGCTTGCCACAGTCAGTCGACCCATGCATCAGCCTCTGATTCGAACTTTCGATTTGGTAAAGGCCTTCGTGATGGGTGGCATCCTCTTTGTGAGGGGACAGATTCGTCTTCTTAGCCTGGGTCATCGTCTCCCGGGTTGGGTGCATTTGCCGGAGGAGGCGGGGGTGGTTTCTTTGGCCATTACCGTTTCCATCACCTCGATCCACTGCTTTTGCTTGGTCTCTTATGGGAATGAACCGGACCTCTTCTCGGCCATCGGCCGTTGTTCGTCTTTCCAAGCCCGGATATTCTACAGCCTATGGTGCTACTGTTACCCACACGCTTGTTGGGTGCCTCGCAACTTGTATTTGCACCAAAGTTTCATTCATCCGTGTCTACCTTCGATTTAGTTGCACGGATGCGGCATTCTGCCTGATCACATAGGCCTCCCTTTCTGACCGCTCCGGTTCAAGGCGTTGGTGCAGTTCTCGTAACTCCTTTCTGGTCCGCTCATGCTCTTTTTGTGCGGCCACTTGTCCTTAAAGGAGTTCGGCTTTTTGCCGGGCCAACGCCGGTTATAGCTGGCGGTCTCGATCCAGCGACTCTTGTCCTGTTGCCCCTATGTTAGCATGAAGTTTGGTACTTAACGCTTCATGGTGTGCAGCCCGTTCTTCCTGCGCCCGCAACTTTGCCTCCAACCGTTTTGTGGTTGCATCTTGAAGTGAGACGGTTTCAGTTGCTAACATTTCAATTCCAGAATTGACCTAATTCAATTCTGGGCCAATGATGCGTTCCCCACAGGTTATCCGTTGAGCATGGTGTTGGAGTTAATCTGCCTGATCCTGAGCTTGACCAGACAGCTCATAGTATGCCAGATGTTGCATATTAACCGATTCCTGGAGGGTACGGTTGAAGTAGCTCTTTGCCTGGCCTATACGTTCTGCTAATCTTTCCATAGCTGGATTTCTGGCATCGGGGGGACGGGGAGTACTTGATCGAGTTCCAGTGCCAGATTTCCTGACTCCACTTGGCTGTGAGAGGTGGTGGAGCGCCACAGGTGACCTGGAGCGCCCAGGTGCATGATCGCTTCCAACCAGAGAGACTTCTTCTATGTCCGAAATGGCTTTGTCCGTGTCGACAGTCAATTGTTGGGCCATCTGTTTTTATTGGGACTAGGGATGTTTTCCTAGTCTCCAAAGAGATGGGGTGAAGGAGGGGGAGGTAAAGCTGAAAGAACTGGAGGTTCCTTCTTCTTCAGTATCGTAGTCTTGCAACGGTTTCCACAGGAAGGTGGGACCGTAAAAGTGTTCGTAGATTTCTTGGAAATCTTGTATGGTAGGGATGAGTAAGGGGTCGGTGAATCAGGAGGGTTCCTGAGGTAAATAGAATCGGATCTCCGAGAGGGAGTTTTCAAGTATTTCTTCGATTGGGGAGATGTATTTTGAGGGACGTGGTTTGCGTAGAAGCTCGTCGAGGAATTTGGAATCAGCTATGAGCTTATGCGATTCCTGAGATATGACTTGGAGGTGTCCAATAGTTATGTAAAGAGCCTTGGTAACAAGAAGAAATATAAATATACGTTTAAGGGTAGCAAATTCTAAGAGCAAGCGTAGCGAGCTAGGCTTAAATCTTTCTTCGTAAACAGAGATTGTCTAAGAAGGCTTGTAGGTAAAGATTTTGAGTAAATTATGATATTGATAAGATCTCTTCTCCGTTGCTTGATGATGGCTAAAGCTCGGGAGGCACTTCGATATTTATATCCCGCGTCTGAGTGTTCGCGGACTACAACTGGGTTACATATAAGCAGGTATTTTTCTTCCCAACCTTCATCTCTTTCTCTGAGAGCGAACCCGCTTTGGCCTTGAAAACTTTCTCTTCCCCCACACAGCTAATGGTATGATCAGAGCTCCCAACGTCTCTGTGGGAGTGGACCCCCTTAGTCTGAGTTGTCAACCTTCTTTCGGCAGTAAAGATATGGCCGGCCCGTTTGGAATGTACCAATAACTTCTTAGAACTGCAAGGGGCCAGCATGGTCGTTGGCCAAATCTGCTTCGTGCCTTCTTATCCGGCTCTGCAGCTGGCTTTTAGGATGACTTTGCGTTCACGATCGGGCCAATACCTTCTCGTCTTCACTACCTCTCCTTATCAACTTGTTCCGATAGGTTCATTGACCTTATAGGCATCACGGGGGCGTCAGCATACTCTCGGTGTGTATCGGAGTAGCCTACTTTAATCGCGCATTCATACCCATCGAGGACTACCCGGGCTCCCTTGACTTCATCTGGGTGTAACACCACAGGCTCTTGACTGAAACGCTTCGTTCCACTTCCCGGAGGTAGCCAGAGAGGCCCTCTGATATACCCTGCGGACAGCATCCAGTCAGAAGGAGGGCGACGAGGTATACGGGGTTACAAGACGTGCTCCAATTTCTCGTTTTTCTTTGTAAACGAGCAACTGCACTAGGTGCCAGTCTCAACTCCCAGGGCGAACGCCGGGGCCGCAAGGGGGTAATTGCCTGTGGAGGTTCACTTTCATGCAGTTCCTTCTGGAAAGTCATGTAATCCTCTTGGGAGTTATCTGTGCCTAACATATAGCTGGGCGCATCGATTTTGGGCTTCACGTTCCTTCATCCATTCTGTTTTTAGATGGAATCCATAGTTTGCGTAGAAGGGTGACATGCCATTCGCGTTCGTTACCGAATTGTTGTAGGCATGCTCGGCTAGTGGTAACAGCGGTTACCAGTCCGGTTGATCATAATTGACAAAGTGTCTGGGGTATCTTTCAAGCACTTGGTTGGTCCTATCAGTTTATCCCACAGTTTGCGCGTGGTACGCAGTTGACATCTTTCATTTTATCCCATAGGTTTTGCATAGGGATTCCAAGAATTCTCCCGAAAACTTTGCATCCATGTCGGATATAATTTCTGCTGGAAGTCCATGTAGTTTCCAGACATCCCTTAGGAATACGTTTGCCACCTCCTTTGCAGTTGTATTAGTGTCTAGACCTATGAAGTGAGCTATGTTTGTAAATCTATCCACGACTACCATAATTTGTGTTATTCCTTGAGATTCTGGTAGTTGTGTGATGAAGTCGGTCGATATGGATGACCAGGCTGCGAAAGTGACTTCTAGATGTTGCAGCAGACCGCACCGCGTATGTCGTGGGGATTCATTATTTTGACATTCATTGCATGACCGTACATAGTCATTTATCCATGCTGTCAGCCCTCTCCACCCAAAGTCTCTAATAACAATTTCACGAGTCTTCTCCTCTCCAAAATGTCCCGCTACCTTAGAGTCGTGGCAACCTTTGGCAATAGTTGTCTGCAGCTGTTCGTTTTCTGGAATTAATAAGCGATTCTTATAGTATATCAGTCCGTCAGTTACTACCCAGTGCCACGGTAATGGTTTACCCTCATTGGTTAATGTTTCCAATTCTTGCTTGTTTTCCTGCCAGTCTTGATCATTCTGGCATGCCTCTTTGATGGTTTTTAATAATATCTGGTCATGTTTCCTAATATCAACCTTGGACATTATAGCATTAGACATTAGTACAATCCCTTTGTCTTTTCTTGCATGATGGTCTGTTTCATTAAGAAACTCATTTTCGGCCAGGTCTGATTGCATGTATGCAACCACTACCTGGATCAATGTTGCAGCTGATCATCCTGGTGATACATCCAAGCTTCCAAACCCGCCTTTGCCCCTTGCAGTTTGTGCTAGTACGTCAACTTCTCTCGCTTCCGCCATGTGTATGTTCTCAATGATCATTTGTTCCATTCGGTCCCTTTTGCGAACCTGGCAATCTTGGTTTCCTTGGTTCATGATGATAACCTGGACTTCTCCGATATAATCAGCGTCAATTACTCCTACGCCAATACTGATCCCAAATTTGGAGGCCATTTCACCGCGTGGTGCCTACCGTAAGAAGGTTCCCTTTGGTAATCCGCCTGAAATTCGAGTTACCACCTACGTTTGTCACTTGGCCAGAATTATTACGTCCTCTAGTGCGTACAGGTCGTGGATGGCTGCTAGCTGGGACGCTTTTGTAGGCATTCGTGCTTTTGGAGTTCGCAAATTTATTCGCAACAAATCAGTAAACTCTGTGCCATTTATTCTTTCCTCCCTTTCTGGCTGATTTAAATGTACCTGTGTGATTTGGAAGTGAGTAGGCTTGAGTATTGACTGTTCGCTATGAGCAGCTCCCTCCTCTGGACGGTACTCCGGCCGTCGGCTTAGTCCATATGGCTTTCCGCCTCGTTTTCCCGGTCAGAAGACAATCTTAAAATTGTAGTTCGCTAGTTGCTGAGCCCATTGTATTTGTCGTGGATTCCATACCTTAGTTGTAAGGAAGTTCTGTAGATTCTGGTAATCAGTGTAGACAGTCACTGGTTTTTCTGTTCCGACCAGGTACTGTTTCCACTCTTTAAATACCTTCAGAATCGCCAATTGTTCCTTATCAGGCACTCATGATTTCGCTCTGCTGGGCTCAGCTTCCGTGAGTGGTGAGCCACCGGATATAGCTTTTAGTCTTTAAACTGTGAGGGACACAGCCTAGCGCAAAATCGCTAGCATCTGTTTCCACAATTGTTTCTCTGTCAGGCTAGATATGCCAGATTATAAGGGTGGAGATGAATCTTTTCTTAATTTCTTCAAACGCCCCGTCTTATTCCGGCCCCCAGCGGAATTTCCAGGGGTCGCCCTTCCATGTTTCGGTTATTGGTTTGCAGATTTTGGAGAAATCCTTAATGAAATGTCGGTAAAAATTGGCAAAGACAATGAATATTTGCACCTCCTTGACGGACCTTGGTGGCTGAAATTTTTTATGATTGAGACCTTTCTTTCACTGATGGTTACTCCATCAATTGCCACAATATCTCCCAAAAGCTCCTCTGTATAGACCTGAAAAACTGACTTGGTGGTCGATAACTCTAGGTCATATTCTACCAAGCGAGAGATTACCTTCTTGACCAGGTCGACGTGTTCTTTCTCAGTCTTGGAGTAAATTAGGATGTCGTCTAGATAGACCACCACTCTATGATCTAAAAATTCAAGTTGAACTTTATTCATCATGGCCTGGAATGTGGCAGGCGTGTTTACCATCGCGAAATGAGTTTCTTTGCATTCAAAGTGGCCCTATCGGTTCCGGAATGCAGATTTGCATTCATCTTCTGCCTTTATCCTTCTAAGGTGATAGCAATCTTTTAAATCGAGGTTATATAATTTTGTGCCCCTGCCACCCACTCACGGAGCTCGCTCATTAGTGGTAGTGGGTATTTGTTGGCCACCGTCAGCTTATTCAACTGTCGGTAGTTCACATACACCCTCCTTGAACCGTCAGGTTTAGGGACAAATAAAATAGGAGCCCCAGCAGGAGATTTCCTTTCCATGATTATCCATTGAGCCTGCATTGTCTGCAGGTATTTGCAAAGTAAATCCAGCTGGTGGGCTGATATAGGATATTTCGGGCCCCATGGCTGTACCGCTCTAGGATTCAGGTTAATGGCTTGGTCAAACGTTCTTCATCTGGCTAGATTCTCTGCCGTTTCTGGTGGGTGCTCTTTCGATTCTTCCAATATATCCTGCTTCTGGGTCGTATCCCACGATCTCGTCCCATTCAAATGGCAAGTCTATGCCTACATCATTAATATGACATTGGTATTTCTCGTCTTTAAATGTTCACATTTGCGCATCCTCGATGTGCCTTATGGGATGTTCTGTATGCCACCATCCAAATGAGATATTAAGGTCATATTTGCCAGCATTGGCAATTTAGCAAGAGATGTGAGATCGTTGTGGGTTGTTCCCGATCTCTAAGAGAATAGTATGTATGTTGTGTTTTCCCCCATTTGCTGCTGTGGTTCCTTTAAATGTATAAAGATCTAGGCTATTTGTGCGTGTGTGATATGATAGGCGATGTTGATTAACCAGATCTTGATTAATTAGGAATATATTAGCCGCTGAGTCTAAGGGAGTGCGAATCGGGATCCGTTCGCCATTTACTTCAATGGTTACACTGCCTTCTGGGCATGAATAATTAGGCGGGGCAGGTGCTGCACTTTTATTTGTTTTGTTAGGGACGCTTGTGGCCTGTGGAGGTCTTTTGTAGGACATTTTCCTTGTGGTGGTCCCTTAGGGTGTTTGTTACCATGCCCGCACTGTTTCGGCTATTTAAGCCTCCTCAGACAAACTAAAATCTCAGTCTCTACAGTACTGGGCAGCCCACTACTAGCGGTTTACCCTGGGCCGAAGGGTTCCCATACACCTGCCATTTGCCCGGCCTAACTGGAGCCGAAATCGTATTATTAGGGGGTGTTCAGGTGATTCTTCCCTGATCGCCTCGTTTATCTTATGAGTCTATCTTGCCTATCCTGTCCAGAAAGCCGGAGTCCAGGTTCGGGACGGATTTACCCCGCTCCATTTAGAGTCTGGACTAGGTAGCCATAGTTACTCATTCTCTTCCACTTCATTTTTCTTGATATAAGGAATCTTTTTCGGTTTCTCCAACTATTCCGTTTTTCAGCTGACCTGGAATATATTTTGTTCATGGAAGACTTCTCACGATCTCGGCTAGACTGATTTCCCCTTTTCATTCTTAAGATGTCCCTAGTTAGCGCTGGTCTGTCCACTATTCTTTGGATCTCTTGTAAGGATTTAGGGCTTTGTATGAATGTCGGTTTAGTTGACTGTCTTCCGTACTAAGGTCCGATATACATCAAATGTGGCTCTCTGCTCTCTTCTTTTTGATTTTTAGGTTCCCTGAGTTAGTCCCGGACTACCACGAGCCGCTGTCCAAGTTAATCCCTTCTTGCTCCCGTGTCATTCTTAGCTCTGCAATACTCCCGTTGGTCTGGATTGCTTTTCGTGACTCTCACTTTGGTTTTGAGTTTCCCAGAGAGAAGCGCGGAATACCTGCTATTAGGACCTTGCAGAGGTCGAGACCCTTTGTTGATTTCTGTTTCGGTATGGGGTCCATAACTGACTACCTGGTCGCCGTCTCTGCCAGTGCCTGAAAACTCTTTTTAGCTCTCATCCATGTCATCCAGTTCCCAAATCCAGGGATGGTTGACTTGGTTCACCCAGGTCTTGGGTTCTGGTTGCCCCTTTATTATCTGGGGTCGTCGATATTGGGTTTTGAAATTTCCCCTTTTCTGTCCTATAACTGATACTTAGGCCTGTTTCCTGTAGAACTTCCAAGTATGGTTAGCCAACGTGCAACGGGTGCCTTGATTGGCTTTCTTTCATTCTTCAATTTTGTCCTTTGAAATTCCTTTATGAACTTCAACCCAATTTGTATGCTTAACCTTTCCTTCAGCGTGGGCTTTTTTCCCTTTCTCCTATTTTTTTTTTCAATTTTTAGGCAGTCTTTTCAGCTGCCATATAGTTTTTTTGTTTCTTATTTCCAGCAGTGGTCTTGCTAGAGTTTGATTCCTCCTCCCGTTTTCTTTTCTGGAAGTCACTTTTTCCCTGGTCGTTTTCCTGAATAGCCCTTGTTGTTACTGGAACGATTCTTCTGCTTTAGTAACCCTCCGGACTTCTTTTATCCATTCGCTATCCAAGTTAAGATTTTCTTGTGAAAGTGTATGCATGGCTTCAATAGGAAGTTGCCACTGAATTATAGTTCTCCAAGCGATACCGGACACTTCTGCGTCGATGTTGTGGTTTTCTATGGTAAGGAGAAACTTCTCTATATCCCCTGTATACCAGACCTTCTACATCTCGTCCCTGGCCTGTTGTGCTTTATGCAGTACTAAGAATTGTTCTGTAACTTCGGCCTGGAAAGTGATCCAGATATGATAACCCCTATGTTTTGGGAATCCGAGGTCCCCAGTCATTTTCTTACGATAAGTTATTGAGAAAGGTGCTACCTCGGTTCCTTCCATTCTTCGTAACGCATACTTGATGTGTTCTTCATCGTTTTCCCATTGCCAGGGGTTTTTCCAATAGTAGTCCTCGCAAGATAATAACCATACTCGCACATCCTGAGCAGGCTTATTTTCAAACTTGAATGGTGGATCCACTTGCCACCGGTTGGTCCTTGAAAATGCCTGCCCGAGTCGGTGGACCTAGGCATCTACCCCGTATTCAAACTTTCGTCCTGGCAAGGGTCTCCGGGATGGTTCCCCACCTTTTTTGGAGGGGCCACCTCTGTCTTGCGAATCGGGGTCATCGTCTCCAGGGTTTGGAGCATTTGCTGGTAGAGGTGATTGTGTGTTTTTTCCCCCACTTCCCTTTCCATCTACACGATCTACTCCCTTTCCTTTATCCCATGTAGGGATAAAGCGAAATTCTTTGCTTCCGTCAGCCCTTGTCCGTTTTTCCAATCCTGGATTTTCCACTGTCTGTGGTGCTACTGTTTCCCACACACTAGGGCTGTTTCGTTCTACTTGTAGTTGCATCAGAGTCTCATTCATCTGTGTCAACTTATGGTTAAGTTGTTCGGATGCGGCATTCTACCTGACTACAAAGGCCTTCCTTTCTGACCGCTCTTGTGCCTGGTGGTGGTGCAGTACTAATAACTCCTCACGGGTCCGCTCAAGTTCTTTTAGTGTGGCAACTTGTGTTTGTAGGAGTTCAGCTTTTTGCCTTGCCAACACCTGTTCTACCTGGGGGTCACAATCCTGCAACTCTTGTCCTGTTTCCCAAATGTCAGCATGAAGCAGGGTACTTAGCGCCTCATGGTATGTAGTCCGTTCTTCCTGCGCCCGCAACTTCGCCTTTAACCCTTTCGTGCTTGCCTCTAGAAGTCTGGCGTTTTCTTTTGCTAACATTTCAAGTTCCGTATTGACTTGTTTCAACTCTTCACCAATCTTTTGTTCCCCATGGGTTATCCGTTGCGCATGGTGCTGGAGTTGGTTTGCCTGATCCTGAGCTTGACCAGATAGTTCTTAGTAGGCTAGATGCTGTATATCAATCGATTTCTGGAGGGTACGTTCGAAGTAGCTCATTGCCTGGCCTTTGTACTCTTCTAATCTTTCGATAGTTGGATTTCTGGAATCGGGAGGACGCGGTCTGCTTGATCTAGTTCCTGGGGCCAGGTTTCTGACTCCACTTGCCTGTGAAAGGTGGGGGAGTGCCAAAGGTGACCTGGAGCGACCAGGTGCATGATCGCTTCCTACCAGGGACACTTCTTCGATGTGGGACATTGCCTTGTCCGTATTGAGCATAATTGTCGTGAGGACATTGTATTTTAATGTGAGTTGAGATGTCTTCCCAATCCCCAAGCAGAGGGTACGAAGGAGGAATGGGTGATACTGAAGGAACTAGAGATTCCTTCTTCTTTGGTGGTGTAGTTTACTAACGGTTTCCAAAGGAATGTGGGTCCGTAAAAATGTTCGTAGATTTTTTAGAAATCTTTTTCGGTAGGGACAATTAGAGGATCGGTGAACCAGGATGGTTCCTCAGGTATATAGAATTGAATCTCCGGAAGCGAGTTTTCAAATACTTCTTCAAAAGAGGAGATGTAATTTGAGCGGCGAGGTTCGAGCAGGATCTTGTCGAGGAGGGTGGAACCAGCTATGAGCTTGTGTGATTCCAGAGGTATGACTTTGAGATGTCCAAATGTCATGTAGTGAGACTTGGTAACGAGCAGGAATAATAATATACTGTTAAGGGTAGTCGATTCTAAGGGCAAGCGAATCAGACTAGGCTTAAATCTTTCTTCATAAATGGAGATTGTCTAGGAAGGCTCGTAGGAAACGATTTTGGAGTAAAAACCTTTTATATTGATAAGGTCTCTTTTCCGTTGCTTGATGATGGCTAAAGCACAGGAGGAACTTCGATATTCATATCCTGCATCTGGGTGTTAGCGGACTACGACTGGTTCACATATAAACTGGTATTTTCTTCCCTACCTTCGTCGCTTAATCCGAGAGTGCACCCGCTTTGACCCTGAAACTTTCTCTTCCCCCACGGAGCTAATGATATGTTCAGAGCTCCTCACTTCTCTGCGGGTTTGAACCCACCTAGTCTCTGTTGTCAACCTTCTTTTAGCTGTTTAAGCTATGGTCGTCCAGTTTGAAACTTACCAATAACATCTTAGAACTCCTCGGGGCCAGCTTAGTTGTTGGCCGAATCTTCTTCGTGCCTTCTTATCCGGGTCTGCAGCTGGCTTTCTGGTTACTAGTGTTCACGATTGGGCCAATACCTTCTCGTCTTCACTGCCTCTCCTTATCAACTTGTTCCAATAGGTTCATTGACCTTATAGGCATCACAGGGGTGTCAGCGTACTCACGGTGTGTATCGGAGTAGCCCACTCCAATCCACATTCATACCCATCTAGGACTACCCAGGCTCTCTTAAATTCAAGTAGGTGTAACTCTGCAGGTTCTTAAAGGAGTCGCTTCATTCCACTTCCGAGACGTAGCCAGAGAGGCCCCCTTATATACCCTGCGGACAGCATCCGGTCAGACGGACGGCGACGATGTATACCAGGTTACAAGATGTATTACAATTTCTCATTTTTCTTAGTAAACGAGCAAATGCACAAGGTGGCAGTGTCGACTCCCAGGGCGAACGCAGGGGCCGCAGGGGGGTAATTGCCTGTAGAGGTTCGAATACATGTAGTTCCTCCTGAAAATGTCCTGTAATCCTCTTGCAAGTCATTTGTGCCTAACAGCCCTGCCTTCTGGGCATGAATAATAAGGCGGGGCTGGTGCTTCTGTTTTGTTTCTTTTGTTATAGCCGCTATGGGCTTGTGCAGGTCTTTTGTATGACATTTTCTTTGTTGTGATAACCTAGGGTGTTCGTTACCATGCCCTCACAGTTTGGGCTATTTAAGCCACCTCAGACAAACAAAAATCTTTGTCTTTGGTGTACTGGGCAGCCCACTAATCGCGTTCTTTACCCCTTGCCGAATGGTTCCCATATACCTGACATTTGCCTTGCCTAACTGGAGCCGAACTCGTATGATCAGTTTGAATTCAAGGGATTCTACGCGCAGCGCCACGATTGCCACCGGAGTCTATCGTGCCTGTCCTATCTACAAAGCCGGAGTCTAGGTCCGGGAAGGATTTACCCGTCTCCAGTTCACGTGTGGACTCGCTAGCTGGAGTTCCTCATTCTCTTCCACTTCATTTTTCTTGATGCCAGGAAACCTGCTCCGTTTCTACAACTATTCTGTTGTCCAGCCGACCTATTATATATTTCGTTCCTGGAAGGCTGCTTATGACCCTGGTTAGACTGATTTCCCCTTGCCATTCTTAAGAAGTCCCTAGTCGGCGCTGCTCTCTCCACTCTCTCTTGGATCTCTAGTAAGAATTTTGGACTTTAAAAGTACGCGGGTTTAGTTGAACTTCTTCCATACTGAGGTTCGATATACATCAAATGTAGCACTCCGCTTCATTTTTATGTTTCAGGTTCAAAGGTGTAGTCCTAGACGACCACGAGCCGCCGTCTAAGATAATCGCTTCTTGCTCACCTGTCATAATTAGGTTTGCAATACTACTATAGGTTTGGTTTGCTTTTCGTGATTCACGCTTGGATTTGAGATTCCCAATGAGAAGGGCGGAATACCTGCTGGTAGGACCTTGCAGAGGTCAAGCCCCATTGTTGATTTTGGTTTCGGTAAGTGGTCCATAACCGAGTACCCGGTCGCCGTCGGTGCCGGTGCCTGAAAACCCTGTTTTAGGTTTAATCCAGGTCGTCCAGTCCCCAAATTCTGGGCTGATTGACTTGATTTACCCTGGTTGTGGGTGCATTTTGCCCATTTGTTACTAGGGTTCGTCAATAGTGGAGTTTGAAAGTTTCCCGTTTCTGTCCTATAACCGATACCTGGTCCTGTTTCCTGCACACCTTTCAAAATGATTGGCCAACGTGTAATAGGTGCATATATGGGCTTTCTTTTACTCATGAATTTTCTACTCAGGGATTCATTTATGAGCTTCAATCCAATTCGTGTGCTCAACCTTCCATTCTGTGGTGCCTTTTTTCCTTTTTTCCACTTGTTTTTTCAATATGTAGGCAGCCTTCTCAGCTGCTGTATAGGTTTTAGTTCCAGTAGTGGTGTTGCTAGATTTGGATTCCTCCTCCCGTTTTCTTTTCTGGGAGTCAGTTTATCCCTGGTCGTTTTTTCTGAATAGCACTTGTTGTTCCTAGAATGATTCTTCCGCTTTGGTAACCCTGCGGACCGCCTTGATCCACTGGCTATCCAAGTCATGATTTTCATGTGATAGTGGATGCATGGCTACAATAGGAAATTGCCGCTGAATTATAGTTCTACAAGAGATTGCGGATACTTCTGCCTCAATGTTGTGGTTTTCCATAGTGAGGAGATATTTCTCTATATCCCCTCTATACATGACCTTCCCCATCTCCGCTAAGGCTTTTTGTGCCAGATGTAATACCGAGAATCATTCTGTAACTTTAGCCCGAAAAGTGATCTATAAATCTTAACCCTCATGCTTTGTGAATCCGCGGTCCACTGTCCTTTTCTTCAGATAGGTTATCGAGAAAGGTGCCACCTCGGTTCCTTCCATTCTTTCTAACGCATACTTGATGCGTTCTTCCTTATTTTCCAATTGCCATGTGTTTCAACCAAAGCAGTCCTCGCAATTTAATAACGATAGTCACACATCCTGCGTAGGCTTATTCCTGAACATGAATAGTGGATCAGCTTGCCGGCAGTTGGTTCTTGACAATCCTTGCCCCAGTGTGTCAAACCCTGCTTCTGGTTCGGATTGGAACTTAGAACCTGGCAACAGTCTTCGTGATTGCTCACCACCTCGTTGAGTGAGGCCACCTCCCTCTTCAGACTCCGGGTCCATATCTTCAGGCTGGGTGTAATCGCCAGATGGGGTTTGGGTGGTTCTTTTCCGCCATTTCCATTTGCATCTCCTCGATCCACTGGCTTTCCTTTTTCTCTTCAGGGAATGAACTGGAACTCTTCTCTCCAATCGGCCTTGGTCGGTTTTTCTATGACCGGATTTTGCACTGGCTGTGGTGCCACTGTTTCCTACACACTTGGTGGGTTCTTCGCAACTTGTAGTTGCACTTAAGCTTCTTTCATCTGAGTCAACATTGAATTAGTTGCTCAGATACGGGAGTCTGTCTGACCACATAGGCCTCCCTTTCCGACCGTTCTTGTTCGAGCCG
The DNA here is from genome assembly GCA_003316355.1 of Tuber calosporum. Taxonomy (NCBI): domain Eukaryota; kingdom Fungi; phylum Ascomycota; class Pezizomycetes; order Pezizales; family Tuberaceae; genus Tuber; species Tuber calosporum. Next base: position 46,090 of record QFET01004521.1, read on the forward strand.
CAGGTGCAGTTCTCATAACTACTCTCTAGTCGTCTCATGTTCTTTTTGTGCGGTCACTTGCCTTTGTAGGAGTTCCTTTTTTTGCCTAGCCAAAGCCTATTCCAGATGGCGGTCTCGATCCAGCGAGTCTTGTCCTGTGGCCCCTATGTTAGCATGAAGTAGTGTACTTATGGCTTCATAGTGTGTAGCCCGTTCTTCCTTTGCTCGCAACTTTCTTCCAAACATTTGGTGGTTGCATCTTCAAGTACGGCTGTTTCAGTTGCTAACATTTCAGTCCTGAATTGACTTATTTCAACTCTTCGCCAATTATTTGTTCCCTACGGGTTATCCGTTAGGCATGGTGTAGGACTTGGTTTGCCTGATCCTGAACTTGACCAGATAGTTAACGCTAGGCGAGGTGCTGCATATCAATCGATTCCTCAAGGGTACGGTCGATGTGGCTCCTTGCCTGGCTGATACTTACGGTTAATCTTTCAATAAATGAATTTTTAAATTCAGGTGGACGGGGAATGCTTGATCAGGTTCCTTGGGCTGACTTTTGACCCCACTTGGTTGTGAAAGGTGGTGAAGTGCCAAAGGTGACCGGGAGTGTCCAGGTACATGATCGCTTCCTACAAGCGAAACAACTTCAATGTTGGACATTGCCTTGTCAGTTTCTACAGTCAATTGTCCTGAGGACCTGGTTTAGGAGGAGAGTGGGTGTTTTCTGAATTCCCACACGGAGGGTGTAAAGGATATGTTTGAGGAAAAGGAACTTGATGTTCCGCTTTCCTCACTGTTGTAGTCGACAAGGAGGTGCCACTTGAAGGATCGCCCGTGACGTTCTTTATAGATTTCTGTGGATTCTTGAGGGGTCGGTATCAGTTTAAGTTTGGTCAACCTGGAAGGGTCGGACTGGTATGGTAGGAATTCAATCTGCGGATGGGAGTCGTATTGGAGGGTTTCGGTGTAGGTCACAAAGTTTTATAGCGAGGTTCAAGAATTGACTTGTCGAGAGGAGTGGAATCAGCTATGAGCTGGAATGATTCCAGAGGTATGACTACGAGGTATCCGATAGTCATATATTGAGCCTTGGTAATAAGGAGAAATCTCAAGATACTGTTAGGGGTAGCCAATTCTAAGGACACCTGAATCAAATAGGGCCTAAATCTTAATTCCATAGACAGACACTTGTCTAGGATGGCTCGTTTGATCAAGTAGTACAGATTTTTGAATTAAAACGTATGATATTGATAAGATCTCTTCTCATTTGCTTAATGATGGCTAAAGCTCTGGAGGAACTACGATATTTATATCCCGCGTCTGAGTGTTCGCGGACTAGAACTGTTATACAGATAATACGGTATTTTCTCCTCAACCTTCGTCTCTTGATCTGAGAGCGTACCTGCTTTGACCCTGAAACCTTCTCTTTTCCTGCACAGCTAATGGTATGATCAGAGATCCAGACCTCTCTGAGGGTCTGGACCCACTTAGTCTGAGTTGTCATCCTTCATTCGGCTGTAAAGGTATGGCCGCAGTTAGGCACAAAGGACTCCCTAGAGGATTATATGACGTTTCAGGAGGAACTACATGAGTCCGAACCTCTACAGGGAATAACCCCCCTGCAGCCCACGCATTCGCCCTGGGAGTCGACACTGGCACTATGTGCACTTGCTTTTTTACAAAGAAAAACGCGTAATTGGAACACAACTTGTAACCCTGTTTACGTCGTCGCCGTCCTTCCGACCAGATGCTGTCCTCTGGGTATGTGGTAGAACTCTCTGGCTACGCCAAGGAAGTTGAACGAAGCCATTTCATCCGGAACTTACAAGGTTACACCCTTGTGAAGTGAAGAGAGCCCGCGTAGTCCTTGATGGGTATGAATGCACAAATGAAGTAAGCTACTTCAACACATACTGCCAGTACGCTTACGCCCTCATGATGGCTAGAGGGTCAATGAACCTATCGGAACAAGTTATTAATGAGAAGCAGTGAAGATGAGAAGGTATTGGCCCGATCGTGAACCGTAGTCATCCTGAAAGCCAGCTGGGGAGAAGGATAAGACGGCACGAAGCAGATACAGCCAACTACCAAGCTGGCCCCTAGGAGTTCGAAGAAGTTATTGGTGCGTTCCAAATTGGGCATACCTATCTTAACAGCTGAAAGAAGGTTGACAACTCAGACTAAGTGGGACCACACCCTCAGAGAAGTCAGGAGCTCTAATCATACCATTAGCTGTGTGGTGAAAGAGAAAGTTTCCGAGTCAAAGTGGGTTGGCTCTCGGATAAAGGGACGCAGGTAGGGTAGAAAATACATGTTTATTTGTAACACAGATGTAGTCCAGGAATACATAGACGCGAGATATAGGTATTGAAGTCACTCCAGAGCTTTAGCCATCATGAAGCAATGGAGAAGAGATCTTATCAATATCATAAGATTTTACTCACAAAATCTTTTCCCACAAGCCTTCCTAGACAATCTCCGTTTACGAAGAAAGATTTAACCCTAGTCCGATTAGCTTGCCCTTAGAAACAATACCCTTAACATTTTATTGATATATCTCCATATCTCCAAGCCTCTTTATATGACTATCGGATATTTCGAAGTAATACCTCTGGAATCAACCAGCACATAGAGGATTCCACTCTTCTCAACGAGTTAATTCTTGAACCTCGTCTATACAACTTTATTGCCTCTATCGAAACCCTCCTATACGACTGCTTTCCGGAGATCTAATTCCTGCTATATCCCTACGAACCTTTCTGGTTCACAGACCGTAAACTCATAAAGACCCCTGAAGATTTCTCAGAAATCCTCAATGAACGTCATGGTCCATCCTTCTGGTGGCACCCCCTTGTCCACCACGACAATAAGGAAAGAGGATTATCAAGTTCTTTTTCCTCAAACATATCCATTACACCATCCGTGTGGTGATTCGGATATCTAACACTCTTCTCCCAAACAAGGTCCTCATGACAAATGACCATCGATAGGGAGAAGGCAATGTCGGACATCGAAGATGTTTCGCTGGTAGGAAGCGATCATGCACCTGGTCGCTTCATGTCACCTTTGACACTCCACCACATTTCACAGCCAAGTGGAGTCAGAAAGTCGGCCCCAGGTACCTGATCAAGTACTACCCATCCCCCGATGGCTGAACTCCAGCTATGGAAAGATTAGTAGAACACATGGGCCTGGCTATGAGCTACTTCGACTGTACCATCTAGGAATCGGTTGATATACAACATCTTGCCTACCATGAACTATCTGGTCAAGCTCAGGATCAGGCGAATCAACTCCTGCACCATGCCCGACTGATAACCCGTGGGTAACAAATCATTGGTGAAGAGTTGAAACAAGCCAATTCGGGACTTGAAATATTAGCAAATGAAACCGCCGCACTTGAAGATGCAACCACGAAAGGGTTGGAATCAAAGTTATGGGTGCAGGAAGTACGGGCTACACACCATGAAGCGGTAAGTACACAACTTCACATTACCCTTGGGGCCACAGGACATAGCTTGCAGGATTGAGACCGCTAGCTAGAACAGGCTTTGTCAAGGCAAAAGGCAGAACTCCTACAAAGACAAGTAGCCGCATAAAAGGAATATGAGCGAACCAGTGAGGAGTTACGTGGACTTCACTAGCGCCTTGAACTGGAGTGGGAAGAAAGAGAGGCCTATGTGGTCACACAGAATGCCGTATCCGAATTACTAAACCGAATGTTGACTCGGATGCATGAAACTCAGGTACCATTACAAGTTGAGAAAACCCCAGCAAGTGTATGGGAAAAACTGGAACCACTGCCAGTGGCAAATCCGTGTTTTCAAAACAGACAACGCCTGATGGAGCTGAAGAGTTCCGGTTCATTCCCAGCAGCGACAAGGGAAAGGGAGTGGTCTGTGGACAGGGCAACAGAAATGGAGGGAAAGGACCACCAGCGCCCCCACCGGCGAATGCACCCAATATGGGGGACCATAACTCATGCTCTAAAGACACAAAAGGGCACGCTCGACAAGGTAGTAAGCCATCACGAATACACTTGCCTGGCTGAAAGTTCAAATCTGAAGCAGATTCATGGGATGACTGAATGGGGCAAGAATTGTCCATGATCAAACGTCGACATGCGGATCCATTATTCAAGTTTGAGAATAAGCCTACTCAGGATGGGCAAGTATGGTTATTATATTGCTAGGACTACTAGGGGAGAAACTCATGGCAAAGGAAATACGATGAAGAACGCATCAAGTATGCGTTAGGAAGAATGGAAGGAACTGAGGTGGCACCTTTCACGATAACCTATCGCAAGAAAATGACTGAGGACCGCAGATTCCAAACACAGCAGGGTTATGATTGCGGTTCACTTTCCCAGCCTAAGTGACAGAATGATTCTCAGTACTGCACAAGGCACAAATAGCCTTAACCGAGATGGAGAATGTCCAGTATACAGAGGATATAGAGAAGTATTTCCTCACCATGGAATACCACAACATCGAGGCAGAAGTATACGGTATATCGTGGAGAACTATAATTCAACGGCAACTCCCTATTGAAGCCATACATACACTCTCACATGAAAATCATGACTTGGATACCGCGTGGATCAAGGCACTCTGTAGGGTTACCAGAGCGGAAGTATCGTTCAAGGAACAACAAGGGTTATTCAGAAAAAACGACCACGGAAAAAGTGACACCAAGAAAAGAAAACCCCAGAAGGAATCCAAAACTATCAAATCCACGGCAGCAAATATAACACGAAAAACCTATATTTCAGCTGTAAAGGCTGCCTACAAATTGACAAAACAACCTGAAAAAGGGAAAAAAGCCTATACAGAAGGAAAGGTTGTGCACACAAATTGAGTTGAAGCTCATAAAGGAATCCTTAAGGACAAAATTCAAGAGCGAAAGAAAACCAATCCATGCACCAATTGCACGTTGGACAACCATACTTGGATATTATGAAGGAAACAGGCCCAGGTATCGGTTATAGGACAGAAATCGGGAAATTTCAAGCACCAATATAGACAAACCCTGGTAACAAACAGGCAAACAGCACCGACAACCAGGCACGCTCCGCGCCCTATTCTTTCCTCTCCCGTGAAAATATTACCGCATTCGGCTGAACTAAACCACCGGGATTTGTGTGGCAACCATCTCTTCACACCAAATTTCGCTTTTCCCTTAGGCTTCATCTATAAGCGACACTGCACTTCCCCTGATCCAGCCCCCAACAGGGATGGCTCAAAAACACTGGTAGGGCCTCTAGGCCATAATCCCGCACCTCTGAGCGTGGCAACCCATATGGCGGCCGCCCTAGCTAAATTGCCCTCCTTGCCCCATCCGCAGAATTGCCCAGCCTGGCCTCATCTTCTGCATCACAGTCCCCCAGCCCCGTTGATCCTAACCTTCCCCTGCTCAGGGAGCTATATAAAGAGCTTAGGCCCACTATGGACCCAAACCCAGCTCTCTTCCCTTGTCTTTGGGACTCCGACCTCCGGGACCTCTGTGTTTGTGAGACAGTTCCTATCCCCCTCCTCCACAAGCTGATCACTGGTATTGGCGCTATCGGTACTCGCATGGAGCGCCTCGTGGCTACCAATACCCACAATGCCATCTCTCCCCCCACTATTCCCACTCTTTCCTTGGCCAACCTTGAAGCCTCAGTCTGAGACCTGGCGGCCAGGGTAAATGCTGTCACCTCCTGCAGTGCCCCCCCTCCCTCAGTACCC
>QFET01004522.1:8174-34089 GCA_003316355.1 Tuber calosporum
TTGATTATCTCATTGAATTACTGTTTAAGGTACAGAAACTACATTAAGTGCAAGCTATGGCACAAAGAAACCTCCAACTACAGTCCATCCCATCCCCTGCAGCTATAAAAACCTTCTCAGCGAAACAAAGTTAGGAACTTGTGTAGATAAAACTACTAACAAGAAACAGGCCTGAAATCTTCCAAACGACAGTAATCCTTTCACCTCCATAGATGAGAGACATAGGAAATGAACAAAGTCCAACAGTGAACAAGAACCAATACCCCAAAAGGAAACAAAACACCTAAGCGAGAAAACAACATGATCCATCAATTTAGCCAGCGGCACAACATCCCATATCCCGCTAATCCAGGAGGGTACGGCGGGGGGCAGGTGCAATTAAATCCACAAGCATAAGGAGGCGAAAGGTATCAAGCCGAAGGATGTCAGTAAGCCGATAGAGGAGGAGGGAGTGTGTAGTAGACAATGTATATCAACAGATCCTCCGGAAATCGTGGCAGTATGGTGCCAGCAGAATGGTGGAGCAGTAGGGTGCCAGCCGATCAACCGTCAGGAGGAGAGGTGATGAGAGGATGGAGGAAGGGTAGACCCAACGACAAACAGAATCGTGTGCGTGGCCATCTAGGCAGTCCTCACTAAAGTGAGAGTAGAGGAATCGACCATCAGACTGCTAAAGCAACTGTAAGCCTGTAGAAAGTTTCCCCCTACTGCAACCCTGTCTCCCAGCCGTATAGGGAGGTCTGAGGGAATTCCCGACTGTGCAAATGTTAAGCGAGGCAGAGCAAAAAAGCTAAGCGAGGGGAAACTAAAGCAGGGAAAGGAGAGGAACCATCAACAAAGATGGCAGAAGAGAGGAGAAGGAGCTCAAAGGGCAAGACCCTAAAGAGCACCGAGAGGAGGAAATCATTAGGACAAATCCCCACCCCCTGGCATGGCCAAAGGGTGGAGTAAAGTCGAAAGGAAAGTGGTGATCATTTCTCATGGTGTTGAGATTTCAATCGCCGGGTGTGTAGAGGAGACGGAGGCTGCACTTAACTTTGGGGGGTCACTAGCTATTTATACAATTCTCCCTGTACTTGTGTTAGCCATATATCTGCAGTATCCCTAGATACCTTGGCCATGGTCATACAAAGTCGGAACCCTGTTTGACCCTGAAAATGTATACCCTGCTTGGTCAATTAATCCACTGAACTATCTATTACTCTAAGGGTGTCTAGCACACCACAAGTAGATAGCCTTCAATCCATTTGCCAAATGAATTAGGTTCAAGTTGATGTAGCCCAGTTGCCAACTTCTTAATGAATACCAGTTGATCAGTCTGGATTGCCGGCTTTCTTGCATATATGCACTCAGGTGGATATGCATTCAGATTATCAAGAGTCTGAGTACTCCGTGCCTTTAGAGTCTAGAACTCTCACCGATGCTGAGCAGCTCTGCTATAGACACTACTTCTTGCCAGCATGGGTTGTAGTCCTACAGTAACCTCCCTGTCCTATACACTATCACATCAAATAATTTGTACCATTTCCCAAATGGCTAAAACTGACCTCCATTGGCCCTGAGTGCACCTTGTGGTCAAACTTTGACCCTACTCTTGGCCTAGCCCTATATTCACACTACATGGTCTGGCTTCCTCCATCCATGCCTGCCACCCAAGCAGCCTGACCCTACTCTTCCTCCAATCATGACTCAGATTGGGATTTGATTTCTTTCCTTTATTTTTATCTTTCTTGCCCTTTTGATTTTTTGGGGATTTCATTTCATTCTACACTTGCTTGAGTAGTCATCAGTGTTCGGCACAGTGACACTATTGTCATTACTATCGGAGAACCGGCTCAGTTATTTTAGTTGTTTTGCATTTTGAGATTAAGATTTCCTTTTTGCCATAGCTAGCACTCCATGCAGGTTCCTGTTTATTTTTTTTCTTTTCAATTTTTTTTTTATATCATCTAGTTATTGTTTATGGTAGAAAACTATGTATGCAGCTCATGTTATGGTATATAAAAAACCTTAATATCAACACAATTACAAAGGACAAAATAAAATATCAAACATAATAGTTGTCTTCAAAAAGAGGGAAAAACAATCCACTGCACCAACAGGTGAATAACATCCAAGTCAAAGATCCCCCCTAATCCTACTAAAAAATCTTAAGCTAATCTAGCAGAAGTAAAGGAAATCAAGGAAAGTCAAGTCAGTAGAGCATCTGCAAGTTAGGGCAAAATTTATAGTGCATAAAGCAAGGGACCGGAAACTACGTAACACTAAGAAAGTACAGTAGCAGTAGGATGCAAGCCAAAATGTAAAGTGTACAGGTGAGAATAAGGATATCCTGACAGAGTTAGGTGTTATCCTTTGACACCTCCTATGTCAAACTACCAGAGTCAACTTTAGTCTTCTTGGGGCAGCAGGGGCAAATGGGAGAGTGGGTGTCCCTGGGGCCATCACAGTCCACACACCCAAGTATGGTGTGACTGCAGGGACGGCTCCAGATGCAACAGGTGGCTGTGAGGCAGATATGATCACCAGTATTATAAGTGAGGATGCACTACCAGCAGTAGGCTGGGTGGGCACACTGGTTGTTTTCGTGTACAAAGTGGTGACAGTTGGAACACTGAGTTAAGTTGTTGAAATGGAAGCGGCACTCAGTTGTGAATGTGGGGTAAAATGTAGCCTTACATTTATTAACAAATTCCTGGGCTCAGGGGCCAGTGATGGAGATAAATACAGTGGAAGATGTTTTGCTTACGCGATTGCTGTCAGGAGTATCCTACCTGGATAGTTCTGTAAGAGCTAAACTAGTATTGTGTGGTGAGCTCAGAGGCAATAATGGCCAGTGGCTCAGAGGTGGAGAGGCCATGTACCAGGAAGTGGGTGGCGGGAGTGTCCAAATGGACTGTAGTTGTGCCAGGGATTAAGTGGAGAAAGGAGGAAACTCTGCTATTAAGGGTAGTTACTCTGACAGAATCTATAGTAGTGAGGATGACATTGCCATCTGTGAGAGTGACAGTTTGAATAAGGGTACCAGAAAGAGTTTTATTGATATGATCTCTAAGGTCTACTCCTAAGGAGGAAAGAGTTGAGCTATCTTGTTTGATGATAAGACGTCACTCTCGGCTGGTGATGCTCCTCTTAGCGGAAGGTGCCTTGGGTCATGGTAGGGCCTTTTTCTCCCCTTCTTCACCACTGTCGGCCAAGTAGGCGCACCAATAGTAGCAACGGTAGGGGGGGTAGAAGCAAGGGGAATGAGTATGGGGTCAGAGGTATACTCGGCGGTGGTAGGTGGGGGGAAACAGGTACCTCCTGGGGTAGGGTTAACAGTCTGGTGAATTGTGTTCCTGAGGTGCCCTAATTCTTCAGTAAGGGCTGTGATGTCTTCTATTAAACTATCAATTACCTTCCGATTTTCGACATGTATATGCTCCATCATTCTGCAGTAGATACTAAAGCCTGGCTTTGGGTCTAGTGGGTAGCCGTTCTCAGTACATAGTTTGATAGACCGATCATAGAAGTAGGGCATTGGAGGGCTGGCGCTGGCCAAATACTCAGGAGAGGTTTCTGGTAAGGTAGAGGAGGTGTTGCTGCGTGCATGTTTAAGTGAGGGGGTGCCAGGTTTGGCAAAGATGAGTGGGAGGGAGGATTCCTCGACAGAGAATAGAGAGATTCCTACTTGTATGATAGTTGGGCAGGGAGTAGCAGGTTTCTTCTTTCCACTACTATTGCAAGGAGGGAAATCAGGATCTGGTTAATCCATAGTGAAGTTGTTAAAGACTTTTGCTATAAGGGGTAAAAGTAAGCTAGTGCGAACAGGCTGTGGGCCAATAAGAGTAGGGCTTAGTGAAAAAACTAGTGCAGTTTTTTCAAAAACTGTGGTTGTAACTGAGATGGAGCATGAGGTTCCTGTTCATTTCATTTCAACTTTTGTTTTTTTTTTTTTTTTTTTATCATGTAGTTATTATTTATAGTATAAAACTGTTTGTGCAGTTCACGCTATGGCATACAAAAAAATTTAATCTCAAGCAATTGCATAGGAAAAAACAAAATTTAAACAACATATTTGCCTCCACCAAGCGGGAAAATACAATTCCCAGCAACCTAAGATGACTAACAAACAATTGAAGAAATCTCCAAGAACATTGATACCAAGAAAACCAAAGAAAACCCTAGTAAACTCTGCAGAAATCAAGGAAAGTCAGTCAGGTACCTGCAGGCAACAGTAGAAACCCAAGGTCTATAAGGCAGGGGACAGGAAACTACAAGTCACCAAGAAAGTAAAGATGCAGTAGGACACAAGCCAAAGCAAAGAAACATACATATCAGAATAAATGAAATCGTGACAAAGTTAAGTATCAACCATATCCTCCACAGAAACACTGCCAGTAGGCTGGATTCTGTATGGGCAGGCGGGATAAAGGGAGTAGTGGGAGTCATGAGGTCCATCACAGTTAACATACCGGAGAGTAGTATGACTTCAAGGGCGGCCACAAATGCAACAGTTAGCTGTGGGGCAGGTGTGATCCCTATTGGGGTGAGTGAGGATGCACCACCTGCAAGAGGCAGGATGAGGGCACTTGTTGCTGTCGTGTCCATAGAAGTGGCAGTTGGAACACTAGAGAAGTTGTTGAAGTTTAATTGGTACTCAGTTGTGAAGGTGGTAGAGAATGCTGCTAGGCGTTTGGAGGCAAAGTCGTGAGCTCTGGGGCCAGTGATGGAGAAAACAGCAGTGGAGGCATCTTTACCTACACGATTGCTATTAGAGGTAAGCCATCTGGGCAGCTTAGTGAAAGCATGGCAATTGTTATATGTACTGAGCTCAGAGGCAATGAGTGCTAGTAGCTGAGAGGTGGAGAGGCCATGTACCAAAAGGTGAGTGGCAGGAGTGCCCAGGTGGATAGTGGTAATACTAGGAATCAGGTGGAGGAAGGAGGATACTCTGCTATTGAGGGTGGTAGCTATGACTGAATTCATGGTTGTGAGAGTTGTATTACCACCTGTGAGAGTAACTGTCTGGATAAGGATGCCTGATAGAGTTTCGTTGTTACTATCTCGAAGCTCTACTGTTGTAGGAGTGAGGAGAGAGAGATCTGTCTTGATAAGGAGGCATCTCACTCTGCTGTTAATGTCCCTCTTAGCAGGAGAAGCTCCGGGAGCTGGAAGGGGCCTTGGCAACAGCTGGTGTGGGCTTAGGGACAGTAGGAGTCCTTCTTCTCCCCTTCTTCACCATTGTCACCAAAGTAGAGACCTCAACAATCGGAAGGGTAGGGGAGGCAGAAGGAGGTGCAGTGGGAATAAGGGCAGAGGTTGACTCTGAGGCAAAAAGTAGGGGGGAACATATATGAGTGCTAGGGTGGGCGTGGCAGGCTGCTGGGTAGTATTCCTATAAAGGTCCAATTCAGCAGTTAGGGAAATGATGTCTAGTGTAAGACCAGCAATTGGCTTCCTGGAGTTGTTATATATCATTTGCATAATATTGCAGAGGACAATCAAGTTGATGCTGTGGTGACTGGTAGGTTGCTGTCTCTACACATCTGTAGAGACAGATGATACAAGTATGGGGCTCCTGGTGAGAGGGATATTTTCCTTTGTGCAAGGGGTATCTCAGGCAGGAAGGAGGTAGTGTTGCGGCAGACGCGTTTAAGTGAGGGGGGGTCAGGTTTGGCAAAGAGGAATGGTAGTGAGGTTTCTCTAACAGAAGGAGGAGAGATGCCAGTTTGTAGGATAGGAGGGCGAGGAGTACCAGGTTTATTCTTTCCCCTCACCTTGGGAGGAGGGAAATGAGGATCTGACTTGTTCATGGGGAAGGTGTTTTAAAAGACTTTGACCAAGAGGGGTAAATGTGAGTTGGTGAAATATGAAAATGACCCAATGAGGGTAGGGCTTGGCGAAAAAATTGGTGTAGTTTTTTCAAAGACTGTGGTTGTAACTGAGAGGGAGCAGGAGGTTCCTGTTCATTAACAGCAAATATATGAGATAATCCAAAAAAAAAAAAAAAAAAAAAAAGCACCCTTTAGTTAAGAGATCATCAAGCAACAGAGAAGAGACCTTTACAATATATACAGTTATTCAGTTATTCAATTTTGCAGCTATCAGGTTATTAGCTTATCAAGTTAACAAGTCTTCAAAAACCTTTATCTTTTATCATGCCTTTGACTGAACTTTCCCGACACTTCCCCAATTTGTGCGATATGATCACAGCTTAGACAATTCCACACTACTGAATTGGCTTCCTGGTTATACTTCACGAATTGAACTTTTATCACTAGAGTTGATGGGTTTGGCGGATATTCAACTCTGGCAGTTCCATATAAGGCAGGATCCCTGTTTGCCAATAGGAGGCTATTGCGGTATCAAAACTCTGACTTGTAATTTTCTGTTCCACACTAGCAATATATTTATATAGAGTCAATATAGTACCCTCATTTTGACGAATTGATTAAGAATTGGTGAGTTGCTTTGGCTGGAAAGGAATACTTTTCGACTATTGATTCAACTGAAACAGGTGCACCTGGTAGGAAAATGGATCCTGAGGTTGCGACCATATCAACAGACTGAAAGTAAAATTCACATGAGGTAATGATAAAATAAATGAATTAAAAAGTAAAACTTAATCTCGTTAAGCTAGAGCTTCAGTCAATTCAAGTCCTTCTTGCAAGGTGTAACCCTCCTACTGAATAGTTGGTATAGTGTGCCGTACCTCAGCCCCACCAGAGGCCCCTGAGGGCAATAGCAAGGAACGTACCATAGGCCTGAACCATGACTTAATAACCTGAGGTACTTAGGTTAAGAAATATACCTAGGTACTTAGTTGGGTAGGGTAACAATAGTAGGCAGGGTAACCTGGATCCACACTCAGGTATGGTAACACTGAGCTCCAGTCATGTAGGGTAACCCTGCTAGGCAGGACAACACGGAAGCATAGTTAGGCAGGGTAACGAAAAAGCCTTATGATAACGTGGTAAGCAGTGAAGACGATGTCGGCTGACCTTTGCTTGCATAACCAAGTGTATCATGGTAATGTGAACCTCTGTAAACAATACATTGGTTACATGGAACCTCTGGTAATGCAAAGGGGCATTAGGCAGACTCCAGCAGAGATTCACACGATATAAAGACCGAGTTACCCTATCTTCGAAGTCACGTCTAGTATCATTGGCCACAAGTTCCCCTACTATAATGTTACCCGAAACGCGGAACATTACTGCAGTAACCTAGCGCTCTGGAGGGAGGTTTTAGAAGGTCCTAGACCCCTCTGCGGATTCCACATTTGCCTATTGCGATGGGGGGGAAAGCATGACAGTTCCAAAGAGCCTAATAAAACTCTGAGATTCGAGACGGTTACGTTATTCCCTATACATCACCGCCATCCATCCGATAAGATGCAGTCCGTAGGATATATATTGGGGTGTGTGACGATCGACCTAGGCATGTTGGTAGTATTGACATCAGGCAGTACTCAAGGGGTACTCTAGGTACCTAATATCCCAATGGGAGGTCTGGGAGCCCCTCAGAATAACCGTCTAAGCATCAGGGATGAATAGAAGTTGGTCTGGATAAACCCTACTGCAAAAAGGCAACTGATAGCCTAGGAACTATACCACTACTAGGAGACATTACAACAGGACTCTGAGAATATTAAGGCTTGTTACGGCTGAGGTGGTTAACGAACCATTAGCTATGGGTAGTGCCAATTCTAGTCAAAACAATAGTCCCACATGCCAGGGGAGCTATGGAATCATATGGAAAGCTGCCGAATAGTCAAGTGGACAAACTGACTATAATACTTGCATAGAGGAAAATGTGATCAGGCTACTGAGTCTTGATTGAGATAATAAGTACCATGTCGACTTGACTGTAGGCTACTGACAAGACTTCGATATATAACGGTTTTCTCTCCTGCAGACATATTTGAGATACACTGCAGAAAACTAATTGGATTGGTGGACTCTCCTTATCACAGTGATCCGCAGTCTTCCCAAGCTGACTCTAAGAAAATCCAGTATTGATAAACCCTAAGTGGAGAAGGATACTTATTTAAGGATGGAGTAGGGATGGGTGTCGATGGCCTTTATAATTCTATTTAAATAAACACGATCTGCACTCTACTTTGATAACCAACTATCCTCTTGTGAAGTACTTAAATGGAATAATGCTCCGGCTTAAGGATATTAAGTTTTATCATTTTGATTCAATTATCTAATCCTCTCCCTTGCGTGAACTTTACTTTGAGTCTCTGGTGTGGTAGCAATGTTGGGATCCATCTTTATACAAGGTGCCCCCATTACACAAAGATAGTTAGTTATCAGAGGAGAGTGCTATTCACATTTACTTCAGTAGAATTATAAAGCCAACAACACCCTTCACTACTCTAACCGTTAAAGAGCACTCTTCTGCAAGAAGGGTTCATTTGTGTTAGGCACATGGGTACAATGTACTGGAATCCAGCACTGAATTCAGACGAAAATTGGGCTGAGATACTACTCATACCCCTCCGGCCCCATTTTTAGGCCGGCACATCACCTGGGCACCTACAGTAAAAGGTGTCCCATCACCAAAAAACTGAAAGCTTTATGCCCCTATTGTGACACCATATACGTTGTTACCGTCCATCCGACCGGATGATGTGAGCAGGCTAGAAGAAGAGTGAGACTCGAATGAATCAATACACAGCGAATCAACTGCATAGGATACGTGTCTGCAGAGTTATAGTCCATTCGGTTCAGCCTTCACTGGAATGGACTGAAGGTGACGGGACGCTACGTAAAAAAATGAGAATGTGATGAGGGGATCCAGGAGAGATATGTGAACGCACGCAGACCCCGAAAACATTCCTATCTTGGGCTAAGGACCTATCAGAACAAGTTGATAAGGAGAGGCATAGCAATAAGATACTGTATTAAACTGATGGTAAGTCTTAAGTCATTGTGAAAGCGATCTGCAAGACACTGGACAAGCTGGTAGTATCCAGATAGGTAAACAGCCAAGTTGGCCACTTGGAGTTCTAACAAACTATTAGTAAATTCTACAATAGACTGCCTAAGTTTAAGTGGCAGAACAAGGAACGACATCTCCGACTGAGAAATAGTTCATACCATCAGAAAATCAAGGAGGTCTGACATATTGATAAGATACGGGGGCAACAATATTTGCAGAGTCGAACGGTTCTTGCACTTAGGATTGAAGGATAGAAATGGTTGGAAAATTATTATAATATAGAAGTTAGAAGTAGTCCGTGAACACTCAGACAAGGGATATAAATATTGAAGTGCCACCTGAGCTTTAGACATCATCAAGCAACAGAGAATAGATCTTATCAATATAATAGGTTTTACTCAAAATCTTTACCAATAAGCCCTCCTAGACAATCTCTGTTTACGAAAAAGATATAAGCCTAGTCCGATTCGCTTGCCCTTAGAATCGACTATCTTAAACAGTATATTGATATTTCTCCTTGTTATCAAGGCTCAATACATGACTATCAGTTATCTCCAAGTCATACTATTGAAATCACACAAGTTTATAGCTGATTCCACCCTCCTTCACAAGTCTATTCTAGAACCTTGTCTAAAAAACTTTATCTCCTCTATTGAAACGATCCAGTACGACTCCGTTCTGGAGATCGAATTCCTACCATACCCCTACGAACCCTCCTGGTTCACCGATGCTAAACTCATCCCAATTCTACATGATATCTCAGAAATCTAAAAAGAACGGCACATGCTATCCTTCTGGTAGTACCTGCTTGTTGACTAAGACAGCGAAGAAAGTGGAACTTCCAGTTCTTTCTTCACTGATATATCATCTACACCCTCCGTATGTGGAATCTGGAGACATCCACTCTCCTCCCAAACAATGGCCTCTTGGCAACTAACCGTGAATTCGGACAAGGCCATGTCTGATATCGAAGAAGTACCCCTTGTGGGAAGCGACTATGCACCTAGACATTCCAGATTACCTTTGTCTCTCCACCACCCCTCACAGCCTACTGGAGTGAGAAAGTCAGCCCCTGGCACCCGGTCAAGTACCTCTAGACCTCCTGATGCCAGAAACCCAGAATTGGAAAAAAATTAGCAGATTATATTGGACTAGCAATCGGCAAATTGACTGAACCTTTTGTGAATCATTTAACAATACTCCTCATACCTACAATGAACTGTTAGAAAAGTGCAGGTTCAAGCAGACCAAGTTCAGCACCATACAAACCGTATCATACAATGTGAACAAATCATCGGACAAGAGCTAAAACAGGTCCATACTGGGTTAGAGATCCTGGCAGTAGAGATGATCACTCTGCATACAGCACTACCTAGAAGCTGGAGGCCAAGTTACGAGCTCAAGAACAATAGGCTACACACAACAAACCAGTAAGTACACAACTTCATGCTAATATTGGTGCAATAGGGCAGGAATCTCTAGACTGAGATCGCCAATTGGAAGAAGCCCTAGCCCGTCATTGAGACGAACTCCTGTAAAAGCAGATCGTGGCACAGGAAGAATATGAGCGGAGCAGACTGGAGTTAAAGGAACTCCACCAACGATTAGAACCAGAATGCATTCATAGAGAAGTCAATAATAAAAGGAAGAATGCAGCCTCAGACCAAAGAGTTCGTATGTTGGTGGAAATAAGCGAGGCAGTAATGCAACTTCAAGTTGCCAGAAACCCACCTTGTGTTTGGGAAACAGTTGGACCACAGCCAGTAGATAATCCACGCTTGCAAAAACGGACAACAGCTGATGGTGGAGAGAGTTCCAGTTCATCCCCCGTAGAGACTAGGGAAAGGGAGTGGATTGTGGAGATGGAAACGGAAATAGTGGAAAGGGAACACCACTACCACCACTGGCGAATCTACCTAACCTTGCCGACGATGACCCAGACTCAGAAGATGGGGGAGGTCCGTCTCGACGAGGTGGTGAGCCATCCCGGCCTGAACGACCAGGTCGAAAGTTCGAATCAGAGGCAGACGCCTGGGTGAACCCATTAGGGGAAGCATTAGCCAAAACTAACTGATGGCAGCCAGACCCTCCATTTAAAGTTGAGAACAAGGCTAATTAAGATGGGCAAGTATGTTTATTAAATTGTGAGGATAACTTCAGGAGAATCTCATAGCAATGGTTCGATGATGAAAAACGCATCAAGTATGCGTTAGGAAGAATGGAAGGAACCGAGATGCCTCCTTACGCAATAACATATAGCAAGAAAGTAAAGGGTGACCTCAAATTCCCAAAACAAAAGGCTTACAATTTCTAGATCACCTTCAAGGCTCAAGTAACGGAACGGTTCTCAGTGCTGCATAAGGCGCAAAAGGCCTTAGCCAAGATGGAAAAGGTCTGGTACACAGTGAACATAGAGAAGTATCTCTTTACTATGAAAAATCACAACATCAAGGCAGAAGTATCTAGTATCGCTTGAAGAACTGTAACATGTGTACATGTTCCGGTACCTCTATTCCCACTCTCGTTAGCCTTTCCTTTGTCAGATTACATTCATTTGATTTGATTTCTTTTGTATTTGATTTCCTTACCGGAATCTCTGGATTCCGGCGCCCTTATTACTGTATGCTTTGGAGGATCGGCAGGATTGTGCCCCAGGAGTTCCAAGGGAAGGAACAGGTCATGTATACCGGCGGTAGGATAGAGGCAGTGTTGTGGAAAAGCCCAGGCTTTCCAGGACTCCGGCAGGGCCACAGGATTCCGGTAGCTGTACACTCACCGGTAATGATAGTGGCTGCGGGTTTCCAGAGCCTCAGCTCTTGCTGGAAAGATTTCATGTATTTAAGAGTAGTCTCCTGGCTAGCAGGAGACATTAGACTTCAGACAGATGCCTAGACAGTGAATACACTTGGTTGAACGGCGATCCTATTGTTCCCTTTCGCTCAATAAACTATTCTATTGTACTCCCCTTGTCTTCGCCTCTCAGCAGGTCTCCCTTAGACACCAAAGCGATAGCAGGCTACCGCTTAGGCTCTATTGTATAACCGTTCACACAGGCTAGCGCCTGTTACAAGAACCATAAAATAGTGGCAACCTCCTAGTAAAGCCATCCGTACGCTATTTCATGATAATCATGACTTGGATAGCGAGTAGATCAAAGCAGTTCGCCGGTTTACCAAGGCAGAAGAATCGTTAAAGGAACATCAAGGGCTATTCCGAAAAGACAACCTGGGAAAAAGTTACATCCAGAAAAGAAAATGGGAGAAAGAATCCACATTTAGCAAGACCACTGCATGAAATAAAAAATGAAAAACTTATATCGCAGCTGAAAAGGCTGCCTACAAATTGAAAAAAATAGTGGAAAAAGGGAAAAAAGCCTCTGCTGAAGGAAAGCTTGAGCACCGAAATTGGGTGTAAGCTCATAAAGGAATCCCACAGGAGAAAATTAAAGAGCGAAAGAAAGCCAATCAATGCACCCGTTGCACTTTAGCCAACTATACTTGGAAGTTCTGTCGGAAACAGGCGAAGGTATCAGTTAAAGGACAGAAACAGGAGAATTTCAAACCCAAAAATCGACGACCCCTGGCAACCACGGCCGCAAGGGGGGAAACGACACCCACAACCTGGGTAAACCAAGTCAACCAGCCCAGAATTTGGGAACTGGATGACATAGATGAAACCTAAAAAAGGTTTCCAGGCAGTGGGAGCAACGGCGACCAGGTAGTTTAGTACAGACCCCTTACAGAAAAAGAAATCCACAAGAGGGCACGACCTCTGGGAAGTCCTACTAGCAGGTATTGAGCGCGTCTGCGTGGGAGACTGAAAGCCAAGCTAGAATCACGAAAAGCAATACAGACCTATATGAGTAATCCAGACCAAAGAATGATTGGTAAGCTAGAAGTGATTAACTTGGACGGCAGCTAGTAGTCGTCCAAGACAAACTCCGGGAACCTGAAACTCAAAACGAAGATAGCAGAGTGCAACATTTGGTGTCAATCAGACCTCAGTACGGAAGACAGTTAATTAAACCCACGTCCTTATAAAGCACTAAATCCTTACCAGAGATCCATGGAAGAGTGGACAGACTAGCACTGGCAAGGGACTTCTCAAGAATGACAAGAGGAAATGAGGCTAGCGTGGATCATGAGAAGCCTTCCATGAACGAAAATATATAACAGGTTGGCTGGACAACCGAATAATTGAACAAACAGAATAGGATTTCTGACATCAAGAAAAATGAAGTTGGAAGAGAATGATAAACTACTGCGACCTGGTTCAAACTCTAAATGGAGCGGGGTAAATCCATCCTGAACCTGGACTCTTGCTTTGTCAACAGGATGGGCATGATAGACTCATGGGGTAATAGAGGTCATGTGCGAAGAATCCCTTGAGTACAACCAAATGATACGAGTTTGGCTCCAGTTGGGCAGGGCAAATGGCAAGTGTATTGGAACCCTTCAGCAAGGGGTAATGACCGCTGGTATTGGGCTGCCCAGTACACCAAAGCCAGAGATTTTGATTTGCCTGAGGAGGCTTCAATAGCTGAAACTGTGTGTGCATGGTAACAAACACTATAGTTACCATAACAACAAAGATGTCATACAAGAGACCCGTACAGGCCCCAATAGGCCATAACAAAAGAAACAAAACAGAAACACCAGCCACGCCTCATTATTAATGTGTAGAAGGGAGTGTGATCATTGAAGCCAATGGAGAATGGATCCGAAATCTGGTGCTATTAGACTCGGGATCTAATATATTCATAATTAACCATGAACTGGTTAACAAACATCACTTATCATACCACATACGCACACCTAGATTGGACCTTTATACCTTCGAGGGAACAACAGCATCAATGGGGGGAAAACACTATAAATATCCTATCCTGTTAGGTATCAGGAGCAATGCCCACCGATCTCATATATCATGCGAATTTGCCAACGCCAGCAAATATGACCTTATCATCCCTTTTGGCTGGTGGCATACAGAACATCCTATCAGGTACATCGAGGATGCGCAAAAATGGATATTTAAAGATGCAATATATCAGTGTAATGTTAATGATGAAGACATAAACCTGACATTTGAATGGGACAAAACTGTGAGAAATGACCCCGAGGCCCGGTATAGCGGGAGAATCCAGGATGCATCCCTTTCGCTACCAAATGTGACTGAGTTCCAGCAAATACCTCTGGAATATGATGAATTCAAAAGGCTTTTTGCACTGGTAACTGCAGAAAAACTAGCCGGAAGAAGAACCTTCTACCAGGCAATTGATTTAATACCTGGCACAGTACCGCCATTAGGACCAATATATCCTATGTCAGCCCACCAGCTAGATTTGCTAAGCAAATAACTGAAGAAAATGCAGGCTTCAGGGAAAATCATGGGAAGCAAATATCCTGCAGGGGAATCAATATTATTTGTTCCTAAACTGGACGGGTCAATGAGGCTCTGTGTGGATTACCGACAGTTAAATAAACTCACTGTAGCGAACAAATACCCATTACCACTCATGAGCAAACTCCGAGACCGTGTGGCAGGGGCCCAAATTTCCCTAAACTCTACTTAAAAGATGGCGATCACCTTCTGAGAATAAAAGAAGGAGAGGAGTGGAAAAGAGCATTGCGGATCTGATACGGCCAGTTTGAATATAACGTAATCTCATTCGGGCTAGTGATCTCGTCGGCCACTTTTCAGGCCATGATGAACAAAATTCTACAAGAAAGTTTGAACCATGGGGTGGTGGTATACCTTGACGATGTCCTGATCTACTCCAAAACGGAAATGGAATACATTGACTTGGTCAAGAAGGTCCTATCTCGCTTGGAAGAATATGATCTAGCGGTATCAAGCACCAAGTCGGTTTTTCACGAAGATACAGTTGAGTTTTTAGGTTAGGTTGTGGCAATTAATGGTGTTACCATAAGTGAAGGAAATGTTGAAAGCATCAAAAATTGGAAAGTACAAAGGTCTGTGAAAGAGGTGCAAATATTCATTAGCTTTGCCAATTTTTGCCAACATTTCATTAGGGATTTCCCCAAAATTTGCAAACCAATTACCGAAACACTTGAGGGCGACCCCAGAAAGTTCAGCTAGGGGCTGGAACAAGATGGGGCATTTTAGGAACTTAAACAAAGATTCATATCAGCCCCAATACTGGGTCATTTTTACATGGATAGAGAAACTATAGTGGAAACTGATACTAGCGACTTTCCTCAAGGGTGTGTCCACTCGCAGTTTAAAGACCAAAAGCAACATCCGGTGGCTTTCCACTCATGAAAACTGAGGCTGGCCAAATGATATTACAAGATTCATGACACGGAACTACTAGCGATTCTGGAAGCTTTCAAAGAGTGGAGACAGTACCTAGTAGGAACAGAGAAACCAGTAACTGATTATCCTGATCATCAGAATCTACAAAATTTCCTTACAACAAAGGTGTGGAATCCGTGACATATATGATAGGCTCAACAACTGGCAAACTACAATTTCAAAATTGTCTATCGACCAGGAAAACAAGGCGGAAAGCGCTCTCCATCAATCCGACGGCTGGAGTACTGTCCAGAGGAGGGAGCTGCTCATAGTCAACAGTCAATACTGAAGCCTTCACACTCCCAAATCACTATGGTACAGTTTAACCAACCAGACAGGGAAGAAAAATTAAGTGACCCAGAAACAAGTAACCCAGAAACCACAGGATCCTTGCGGACAAAATTGCTATCTTCAAAGGCACGAATGACTATGAAAGGTTCCCAACTAGTAGCCGGATATAACCTGTATGCACTAGAGGATATCATAATCCAAGTCAAAGGACAACGGCTTGTAGAGACTGGAATTGCCATTGGATTACCAGTGGGAAAATATGTGCCCTTAGTACTGCAAACTGGAATGGTAGCCAAATACGGTATCAGCATTGGTGGCAGAGTCATCGATGCTGACTCTCCTGTGAAAGTCAAGGTTATGATAATGAACCATGGACCTCAAGATTGCCAGGTCCGCAAAGGGGACCGAATAGCACAAATGATCATTAAGAACATACACATAGCTGAGGCCATGGAAGTTGACAAAATTGCAGACACTGCAAGAGGAAGAAAGTGATTTGGAAGTAAAAATGTATCACCAAGACGATCCACTGCAATACAGACCCAGGTAGTGGTCACCTACTTACAAGTGAACCACAGAGAAAATGAGTTTCTCGATGAAATTGACCATCAAGCGAGACAAGGTAAAGGGATACTCCAAATGTCTAATGTAATAGTGTCCAAGGTCGATATTAGAAAATACGAGCAGACATTATTAAAAACCATCGAAGTGGGAGGCCACAACCATCAAGACTGGCAGGAATGCAAGCAACTATTGGAAACGTTAACATACCATGGCAAACCACTACCAAGTCACTGGGTAGTAACAGAAGGAATGATCTACTATAAGAATCGCCTATAAATAACAGAAAACAAACAGCTGCAGACAACCATAGCCAAAGGTTGCCACGACTCCATGGTAGCGGAACCCTTTGGGCAGGAAAAGACTCAGGAAATATTTACTTGGGACTTTTAGTGGAAAGGACTGACAGCGTGGATAAATGACTATGTACGGTGATCTGACGAATGTCAACATAAATAATCTCCATGAGATGCACATTTCGGTCTGCTACAGCCCCTGGAACTTCTGCTAACTACTTGGTCATCCATATCGACCGACTTTATCAAACAACTACCAGAGTCACAAGGAAGAACACAAATCATGGTAGTACTAGATAGGTTTACAAAGATGGCTCACACTATAGGTTGGAAAATAATGCAACTGCTAAGGATGTTGCAAACATATTCTTGAGAGAAGTCTGGAAGCTATATGGACTTCCAGCTGAAATCATTTCCAACATGAATGCAAAGTTTTCAGGAGAATTCTGGGAATCCCTATGTTAAAGCTTAGGGATAAAATGAAAGATATCAACCGAATACTAAACACAAACTGATGGACAAACAGAAAGGACCAACCAAGTGCTGGAAGGATACCTTTAGAACTTTGTCAATTATGATCAAACGGACTGGTACCAGTTAGTACCACTAGCCAAGCATGCCTACAACAAATCAGTAACAAATTCTGATGCCATATCACCATTCTACACGAACTAGGGATTCCATCCACAGAGGGAATCGATGCAGGAAGGCGAAGCCCAAAATCCAGGCGTCCAGCTATACGAGCACTGGATGCAAACAATACACCAACAGGCCAGAGAAGCTTTGGAACAAACAGGGGAAAATATAAGCAAGTATTACAAGTGAAAGGCTAGGCAGCAACTGGACATCGCAGTCGGGGACCTTGTCATCCTAAATGCATAAAATATACGCACTAGGAGACCTGCTGAGAAGCTTAGCCCATAGCTGTATCGCCTGTTTAAAGTATAAGAAACAACTGGTGAAAGCTCTTACAAACTAGAAATATTCCCGCGATGAAAGATACATCCAATATTCCACATAACCTTGCTGGAACCCTATCAGATATCCCATTGGCCAGCTATGAGGCAGCCTCACCGCCAACCTAAGGAAATCGTTTGAGATCTCGAATGCGAGATCGAGAGAATTGTCAAGGGTTAAATGTCTTACAGTTGGAGGGTTCAGGGTCGCAACCGACAGATGCGTGAGTTATGCTATTTTGTGAAGTGGACTTGTTGTTCCAAGGATAAAAATACTTGTGAACCACAACACCACTTAGAGCATGCATAGGAATTGGTGGAGGCATTTCATAGGGAGAATACGGATATGCCAAACTAGGCAGATGTTGAATGACAAGGGAAAGATTTTCCTAGTTTGGCCAAAAAAACGTGTTAGGTTTTTTACACTTCCAAGTCAAGTTCAAAAAATGGACATGTATTAGTGTTTTTTAGTTTTGATGTTTATTTTGATTGTTATAATAAGAGACGGTAACCTTTGGAAAAAGACGATTCGAGATGACTGCTTGGAGGAAGGAGCTCATGTTAGATTCATGGGAACAAGGTACTGGAATCCAGCACTGAAATTATACTAAAATTGGGCTGAGATACTACACATACCCCTCCGGCCCCCTGGTTGAGCCTGCACATCAAATTTGGTGCCTACAGTTAAAAGTATACCCTTACCATGAAACCGAGAGTTGATGCCCCTCTCTTAACACCATATACGTCACCGCCGTCCATCCTACTGGATGCTGACGGCAGGGTATATGAAGAGGGAGACCCGGTTGACCCAATGCAACTCGAATCAAGTGCATAGAATCAATGTCTGCAGAGTTACTGCCCATTCCGTATAGCCTTCGCTGGAATGGACCGAAGGTGACAGGACGCTCTGCGCAAAAATGAGAATATAATGAGTGGGCTCCAGGACAAACATGAGAACCCACTCAGATCCCGAAAACTTGCCTATCTTGGTCTAAGGATATATTGGAACAGGTTGATCAAGAGAGGCATAGCAATACGATATGGTATTGGACTAGTTATAAGTCTTAAGTCATCCTAAAAGCCATCTGCAAGACACCAGAGAGCTGGTAGTATCCAGATAGGTCACCAGCCAAGTTGGCCACTTGGAATTTTGAGAAACTATTGGTATATTCCACGATGGAGTACCTAAGTTTAAGCGGCAAAACAAGGAACGACATCTCTGACTGAGAAATGGTTTACACAATCAGGAAATAAATAAGCTCTGACGTGTCGATAAGCTGAGGGGTCAACAATATTCTCAGGGTCCAATGGTTCTTGCACTTAGGATTGAAGAATGGAATTGGTTTGAAGTATATTAAAATATAGACATTAGAAGTAGTCCACAAACACTCAGACACGGGATATAAAAATTTTAGTGCCTCCTGAGCTTTAGACAACATCAAGCAACGGAGAAGAGATTTTATCAATATCATAAGTTTTACTCAAAATCTTTACCTACGTGCCTTCCGAGACAATCTCCTTGAACGGAAAAACATACAAGCCTAGTTCGATTGGCTTGCCCTTAGAATCGACTACCTTAACTATCTGACCCATAACCCTTTTGGAATTAACTTCTAGATTTGGAGACAGCTTTGCAGAGATAACTCCAGTCAATCCAAAGTGCCTTCTGCCATGCATTTTAATATCTGCAGGAGAGAAAACCTTTTCTGATAGCCATCTTGTCAATGGCCAACTGAGAATCTGACATTAGACTCATACCTAGTTAGATAACTCAGTAGCCCTAAAGCAATTGCATCTAAGCAAGTACTGCAATAATCTTGATCTACTTAGCCTATCTGCAGCTGTTCTTGTATTTGCTCTCCTGGTTAGTGTCTCTACTAAGTTGGCCAAATGGGCGCTACCTATACCCTACTTTTTGGAGACTATCTTAACCGTGATATGTTTGAACCCCTGCCAAGTCCTATAACATCAGTGAGTAATAGTATTGAGTGTGAGGTATATGTTACACATATGGGATATGGTATTAGACTTTCTAGTCTAATGATGTGATGGTATATAGCGCCAGAAGGTGACTAGATTGACTACAACCCCAGCTGGCAAGAAGTAGAGTCAAATCTGGACTACTTAGCCTCGGTGAAAGAAGAGAGTGTAATTTATCCAAGTGAATCTATTACGTATTCTAGATTCTTGATATTCTGTATGCATTGGCACATGAGTTCTTATATGCAAAAAAGACAGCCATCCTGACTGATCACCTGGTATTACATGAGATGTTCACAATTAGGCGTCATCAAACTGAACTTAGTTTATGTGGCAAAATAGATCGAAGCCTATCTACAGGTGGAGTGCTAGACACCCTTAGAGAAATAGTTAGACTGGGGGATCATTTGCAGTAGCAGGGGCATACATCTTCATAGTCAAACTGTAGTGGCACTTTTTAGACTATGGCCAAAGCCTCTCGAGATACTTCTTATATATACCCAATATAAGTACCGTGAAAAAGCAGATAAATAGTTAGCTGTCCCCTGTTGTTAAGCAATCATCAACAATGGACAAGAGCTATCAACAATATAATAAGTTATTAAGCCTTCGAGAACCTTTCATCTTTTACTATATTTTCACCTAGATTACCTGATAATTCTCTGATTTTCTCAATACGATAAGGGCCTAGACAATTCAACCGTACTGAATTGACTACCCCATAACACTATATTGTTAATCTCCTGTCACTAAAGCAAATCAACATTCTTGCATGCATAGAGAATACTTCGACACTCAAGGTTTTCATCGGTGTCAACATTGTGGGCACTGCCGACCACTCAACTTTGACAATGTATTTCCTAACTGTTGCGAGGGGTACGCACTGGACCTCCGAGCAATTGCCATACAACGGCTTGCTCATATACAGCGAAGATATACAGAACATATTTATCAGCAAGATAGACGACGTATAACTGCTTTTACAAAAGGGAAATAATATTCTATCATGCCCTTAGTTTGAAGAGATATTTGATGCTGACCTTGTGAAAATACCGCTTTTAGAACAGGTTGAACAAGTCTGGTTCACTAAATTATTGTTTAGAAAGACCTCAAGCTGTCAAAGCGAGCTGCTATGGCTATGGCAGGCGATGACACCCCATATTCCAGTCCTTTGGGACAATACTGAATGATCGAAGAGGATAATACAGAATATACTGGTTCGGCATCTTCAATACCATCCTGAAGCCGTACCAGCTCTCACATTACATATTTTGGTCATCCAAAATCTAGAGTTCAGAAACGTACCAAGCAAACTAAGAAGCCTGTAAGTACACAAGATAACTTCCAGCAAAATGTGGTTTATGCAGTAGGCCACCTGGATCGGTCCTTGAAGGAAAGTGCCGATGAGAATTACATAGTGATCTCAGCAATATCACAGGAGGCCAGGCAGGAGTTTACAAGCTAATTTTATTACAGAGCCATATGGCTAGAGAGGAAGTTACCAATGATGGTAGGGTACAAGAAGGTTGCAGTGCATTGGAATAATTGAGTAGCAACACCGAATGGGAGTAGCAAAGGTTACGTGCCCAGGTTCAGGAAAGTTCCGTCGTCAACAGGCTCAATTGGAGGTACAGGCCCAGTCTCTGACACAAGGGACCGAATCCTGGAAGAGGCACTAATGGAACTTAACACCAAATTGAACCAACAGGAGCAGGAATAGACCACACAGCTGAATGAGCTATGCGAAATTGCTGCTCAACATTAACAAGGCCAGAGCACGCGTATGAAGAGCTACCTAGATTCTCTAGTACTTTTGCGAGTGGAAAGGACACCTGAATCAACACAGCACGGACCTAGTGAGGGTGATCCAGGACCATCCAACTGAAGACAATCAATAGTACCAATAGAAGATACTCTCCCTATCAAGGTATCAGCATCAGCTGCCTGAAATGATAAACGAAAAGGAGTTGACCATGGAGGAAATAACCTACAACCGCCACCACTAGCAGGTAACCTTTCTGATGCCGGTACTCCAGATGATAACGATTGGTCCGATAATGACGGAGAAGATGGGCGTGGCAGTAAGGGTGGCAGGCCAGAACGCACTCCATATTTACCATCTATTCCCAGAAACCATGTACCCAAGGATAGGTTCTCTTTAGCTTTCTTAGAATGTATATGTGTACTCTCCCGACCAGTGAAGCTAATAGCGGAACCACCCTACTTCTTTGAAGGAAATGACAACCAATATGTTCGAAATTGGTTGACAGCCTGTAAAGAGTACTTTGATCAAAATCCTACTCATTGGGAAAATCAAGCACATGGAATAGTCTTTGCCTTAGGGAAAACAAAGGGGAACAAAGTGGCACCCTTTTCAGAGAAATACTGAAAGGTGATGTGTGGATTAGGTGGATATACCCAGGACCCAGACTATTCCATGTAGGATCGCTTTCAATAAGAAATCACAAACCGATATATCGACATCGAGGAGGAACGACGAGCCCTAGAAGAAATGTCAAAAGTCATCTACAAGGACAAAATTGTCACTTATCTTCTTCTCCTTGAAAACCTTAACATCAAGGCTGGTCTCACAGGAATTACCTACAGGGTACGGGTGGAAAGGAAACTTCCTGAAGATATACTTCGACAGTTATCCCTGGTGGAATTCTCCTCAGATGAAGAATGGATGGAAACCATAAGGGAAGTTGGCAGTCAAGATGAAGAATTTCTGGAGCGAAGGAAACTATCAAAAGGAGAATCCTCGTCCAGTGGATCATCCAAACGTGTGTGTGATGATACAAATAAGGGGGTCAATACTAAATAAGGATACATCGACCAGAAAGGAAAAAACAAGCAAGTACTATAGAAGACAGTTAAGGCAAACCCATCAAAAAAGAAAGGGATGAACAACAAAGATGAGCATACGGACTGGAGGAATGCTCACAATGGAATCCCCAAAGAAGTTGTAGATAAGCGAAAAGCAGAAAAAAGGTGTACATGTTGATACCTCAACAAGCACACCTAGCGAAAATATCGCAATAACATAGTAGTTGCAAGATCCTTCACTAAGCAAACAACCAAGGACTGACTGAAATTCGATCGCAAACCACAGTCGGCAATACTCACGATGAGCAAAGCGCAACCTAAGGTTAACTACATTTACAGTCAACATGCACTACAGTTATGGGAATTATCGGAGACGAATTATCCTAATAGCCCAAACGGCAACCGCGATTTGGTATTCGGGGTACTATTAATAGCGACCTGAATCGAAATGGGATTCCCCTAGGCTGGGGAGAAGTGTTACAATAATGGATGGAGAGGAATTACAACCTTTCCTGTCAAAGTAACAACCTTTTTGCAAAGGTTAAATCTTATTTGCAAAATTACTACACCCCAGGAAAAGGAGATGTGGGAGAAACTAAGACCACCAGAAAATAAAGCTAATTTACCAACCAACCTGGGAGTTCACCAGGGTGGAAAGGGGAGTTAACCAAGACAGAAAGAGTAGTTCACCCCAAACGTACAGTATAATGGCAAATAAGCAGCAAAACCGGCAGTCAGGGCCTGTCTAAGGATCCTAAGCGAAGGGGCAGGTGGCTACCCTTATATACACACATACTCCTTCCCTACCAGATTGAGCAAAGGGGTATAGCAACCATTGCAATACACTGAAAATTGTGAAAATCCTAAACTGTGGCTATCAGCCTCAAATCAAGAAGTAAATCTACTAAAATTGCCCTTTTGGAAAATTATTTTCAAAATTCGGAAACAGTTGCAATTTACGGAATTTTACACTCTTTTCAGAAATAAATTTTTATATCTGAACATATTACTCCTATAGGCAATTATCCTAGTAGGGAGTGAGAGAAGTATATTTTTCTTTTATTGCATTTTTATGGCGTTTAACTGGGGTCTGCCCTATTAAGTGTGGTTCTAATTTATTAAGAGCCCCTCGGCAGGAGGTAAAGACCGCTCGTAGTGGGCCGCCCAGAATCTTCAAATTTAACTATTTGTTTACTTTGTCAGAGAAGACCTCTATGGTCGAAACAATGCTGGCATTGTCGCAAACACCCAAGCTATACAACAATAATGTCTTCCAAGCGAGAACAAAGTGACATACTACCGTTGCCGAAGTGACAAAACCTTACATATGAGGAGACCAAACGTTATCAATGTCCCGAAGAAAATGAATATATATATATATATGGAAATTGATATCGCATATGGGTCCTGTTATACTCAGGATCCAATATTTTTGTTATACATGAAACTTTAATCAGGAATTAAATATTCTTTACGAATCTCGCCAAAATCCTAACCCCATTTCAGGGTTTACTAAAGACAAACTGTCTACCGGAAGGGATTTTAGCCTTCCTCTTTACCTAGAAATTAGAAAAAATAAAGACTTATCGAAGATTGTGTGCGAAATCCTACCTACTGGAAATTACGGTATAATAATTCCTTTCAGATGGTGGAATGACAAACATCCTATCAAAGGAATTTACGATCCTGCAAGCAGGAGTTATGATGATCTGGGATGGCAACTTCATCACCTACCGAATGATGAAGGAATATCAATTGAGTGGGATGAGGAAATTCTAGAAGATCAGGTAGCGGTAGTTATTGGAAGAATTGCTTGGCTAGATGATGAGGAAAAAGTACTGCTCAACACACTACCAAGGCAATATCATAACTACGAGGATCTTTTTCAGCCGTCAACAGCAGGGAAACTACCTACACATTAAACCTTAGACCATGCGATTAACCTCAAACAGAAATGCCCAACCACTGTGGGGGCCAATCTACCCCCTCATGGAAGAACAATTATGAGCACTGCGAACATATCTGGATGATATTTTAAAACAAGGCAAAATATCTCCCAGCAAATCACAGGCAGGAGCACCAATACTATTTGTGTGCAAACCAGATGGACGACTCAGGTTGGTAGTTGACTACCGAGTGCTGAACAAAGTCACTTTCCACCATAAATATCCACTACCTATTATGCCAGAACTATGCGACTGTATTGAAGGGGCAACCAGTTTTATAAAACTGGACCTCAAGGACGGTTATCTCCTGATCCATATAAGGAAGGGAAATGAATGGAAAATAGCTTTTTGCACACAGTATAGCTTATATAAATACAACATCATGCCGTTTGGTCTGGTAAATGCACCATCCACCTTCCAGTCAATAATAACTATGATTCTGCAAGACTTCCTCGATGAAGGAGTTATAGTATTCATTGATAATATACTTGTATACTCTAAATCTGAGAAGGATCATGTCAAGCTGGTTAGGAAAGTCTTGGAAAGACTGTGAGAATACAGAATTGCTATCTCACTTACAAAAAGCACATTCCATGTTACATCATTGGAGTTCTTAGGGTCCATTGGGGCGATTGATAGAGTAACTATGAGCAAGTGTAAAGTGAAATCCATCAAAGCCTGGAAACCACTGACCTTGGTTAAAGATATTCAAATATTTATGGGCTTTGCCAACTTCTACCAACAATTCATAAAGAATTTGTCTGCGCTTTGGATGCCAATTACAGATTTACTTAAGGGGAACCTTAAGGATTTTTTAGGGGAGAAAAACAACAACAAGTATTTGAGGAGCTCAAGCGTAGGTTTATTACAGTGCCGATATTATGTCACTTCCATCCTGACAGGGAAACAGTAAGGGAAACAGCTACTACCGATTACGCCTTATGATATGTCCTCTCACAATACTTGGACAAAAATCTAAATTCGGTTATTTCCCACTCCCGAAAATTGACACCTGCCAAATGCAACTACGATATACATGACAAGGAATTGTTGGAAATATGGGTTGCATTGGAAGAATGGGAACATTGTCTTTCTTGAACGGATAAACCATTCATCATATATACCGATCATCAAAATCTACTATACTTTCTCACAACAAATGCCTGGTCGGCTAGACAAATAGGTTGGGTGTAGAATCTTACTTATCTCAATTTTAAAATCATATACCGACCTGGAACCAGAGGAGGCAAGCTATATGCTTTTAGCAGGCTGACAGAGTACCACTCTGAGGACGGAGTTGAGCATGCTAAGCAGGCTATACTTCAGTCTCATCACTTTGAAAACCTTAAGGATAACCAAAACCTAGTTGTCTCAGGTATATAGGGTAAAGGAAACTCAGAACTGCTCAAACGGGGGATGCCTCATGAGGAAAGGAACAACATGATTAGGATTTCAAGGCTACAACCTAAAGTACAAATCCCGACTCTAGCATCCAAGCTAGCTGCTTGTAATGACGTATACAGTACTGACAACAACATAGTTCCCATGAATAGGCAAGTGCTCATAGGGGCAGGATTAGCTATTGGACTATCAATTGCAACCTATGCACCCTTGCACCACCAATTGGTTTGGCCGTCAAGCTGTTACACATATGGGATATGGTACTAGACTTTTGAGTCTAAAGATGTGATGGTATATAGCGCCGAGAGGTGACTATATTGACTACAACCCACACTGGCGAGAAGTAGGATCGTATCCAGAACTACTCAGCCTCGGTGAAAGATGACAGAGTAATTTATCCAAGTGGATCTAT
>QFET01004524.1:0-11582 GCA_003316355.1 Tuber calosporum
CAGGCTACCGCTTAGGCTCTATTGTATAACCGTTCACACAGGCTAGCGCCTGTTACAAGAGCTAACAAAATAAGTAATGGAATCTAAACAAACAGAAACAAGTGATCACTAATACTATACTGATCCAGTAGTGATAGTAGGAGGATAGTGATACCTAAATGGGTAGGAACAAAGCAAGATAGGTATAAGCCAAATAAGGAAATCCTGACCAGTTAGGAAGCCTTAACCAAACAGGGAAGAACAACCAAAGTGTAGTGCTATCAAGTGTAAATCCAAATAGGTAATAACCAACATCAAGTCAGTAGTACTAGTGGAAATATATCAGAATTCTGTTCCAAAATCACAGGAACATATTCACCATCTGCTATTCTTGTAATCACTTTGATCTCTAAATCCCATATTGTGTCTTGAGATGTGCTGACAGGCCCCAAATCATATAGTTGTGTAACATAATCCTAGGAGTTGGACTTCAATCTGAGGAAGACAAGAAAGAACAATACTAAGTGAATAATGAGAATTTGTACAATTGGATTGAGAACTTTTCAATACTGCCTTAGTTGATTAAAACACGATAAGGGAACTTCAGACTCCTATTTATATTTACCTAGTTGGCTTTACAGTTTTCCGATATCATTTGAACAATCCCAAACGTTCCAGGTGAGAGTGTAGGAAAATAGTATGCATTGGATCGATGTCATCGTTCTCGGCAATTATCTACAGTCCCTTGCTAATTTGTCTTATATTGCTGGTCCCACCGTCCTACGGTCCTACCCAATGACTGCCATCCTGAGGCTTTCAGAACAGGAACTAATGATATTTTGCCCTCCGTCTCGTCCAGGGCTCTTGGCAGCCCCACGGGGGCCACGGATGGGTGACAACACTTGGTCTCGGTTTAAAGCGCGGGGGGAAGAGGTGATGAGGGAAGAGGATGAAAGTAAGGGAAGAATAGCGGAATGCATTGACGGGGGTCACCTCGGATTGCCCTAGGATGTGGTGAGTTTATTGATGAGTATCGTGATCGGGGTACTGATGGTTGGGTGTGGCGATGATCGAGCATGAGATGTCACTCGGCTTTGGTCAAGAATGTGTTGGATATTATCAAATTTTCCAGTTTCGTGCTTAGGATTATCGGAACTTTACCGATTCAAACCTTCCACTTGAGCTTGCGCCCAGTCACCACCGCTCCCCCCTTTCCCCGCACAGCCTCCTTGGCCTTCCAGCAGCCCGTAACGACACCCCTCCCTATCAACTTAAAACCTGATCTAAGCGTCGGAGTTCTTGGCCTATATCCCGTGACACTCAGGTATCATAGTTCAGGTCCCAATCGATCAGCCAATCATCAATAGAGCTATCGCTATTTATAATCTGCTCTATCTTGACTCCCATTCCAACTCTGTTCCACATCTTACTGGAATATCTGCATATCGCAAATCCCACGATTTACCCCCCGCTGCCAAATCTCCCGGACCTAAACTTGGCAATTGGGTATCTTATTTGGGTATCATATCTTATTTTTTTGGTCAACCTGAGATATCATACCCACGGGCTTAAGTTTCTAGAGGATAGAGGGTTGTGATTGGCACGGCCCATAATAACAAGTATAAAGTAACAAGCTTAAACTGTTCCAGGATCACTGGTGAAATCTAAACTCCCCCCCTGACTTGGAGCTGCCATTGGAGATGGCTCCTATTCGTGATACACTACAGCCGAAGGGGGCCGGTAACTAGAGGTGACTGGCTGCTTGAGGGTTCATTGGTATTTTTGAGTTTTTGTTAGTGCTGAGATGGTGGAAATGTGTAATCGCTCTAGCGTCCCTCGTGAAGCACTGTGTGAGGGACATCAGGTATGATTGTTGCCGAATTGGTCACTGAACAAGTTATAGTCTTGTAATAAGATTGCTCAAGACGAAACTGGGCGGGCGACGATCAGTGGTATGATACATACAACACTGCATAGTCTAGGAAAATATATCGAGGCGGAGGAGATATTTCGACGCGCACTGGGGGGTAGAAAGAAGGCGCTGGGACCCCATCGCACAGACACCCTAATGAGTGCCCATAACCTAGCTACAACGCTGGAGGGGCTAGGAAGGCACGGCGATGCAGAGGCGATGCACCGGCGGGCGCTGGGAAGCAGAGAGAATCTGCTGGGACCGGTCATCCAGATACTCTAGGGAGTGCCCATAATCTAGGCGTAACGTTGCTGTCTCGGGGGAACTACAAAGAAGCGGAGGTAACGTTTCGACGATCACCGGCGGGTAGACTAGAGGCACTAGGAGCAGATCATTCAGAAATCCCAGAAAGCGGCATCCGGATAGATCAGGCGCTAGCTGCTATGAGGGGGTGGGCTAAAGTGGAGGCGATCTATGGCTTTGGGCATGGATAGAATAGGTTGCCCGCGGACTATCTCACCAGCTGCCGCAGGGTATAGTAGGAGAAGCATTTTTTTTTTCCTTTCTTTTTCTTGTTGGGCGTAGCGTAGAGTGGGGTAGTCGGAAGCGGGATGCCGGAGGTTCGGGACGGACGAGTGAGCGGGAGTGCTCAGAGACAAGCGTAGGGAAATGCCGGAGATCTCTAGGACAAATACTATAGTACCTGTCGCTCTTTCTGTAGTCCGTCCTTATATTGAGGTTGTTCATATATTTGTTTTTCACTCCTACTCTTTCCTGATCCACACACCCACCCTACCCCGGAACAATACTATTTCAACATGTTCAGATGCCTTTTTCATAGCCTTGGCCAGGAGCAGCAAGCATTTTCTCGAAATCCCTTCTTCGAACTTCCTTCCCTTGGCCTAACCCAGTTTAATACCATATGGTCTTGTCGAAGAATATGTGGATTTTTAGTAATATCTGTAGTGTTGATTGATTTGAATAACTTACTCATTGAAAAGAAGTTTGTAGGGTGTTTCCCTTGAGAGTTGTGCCGGATTGGGTGCTCCGTTCCTTTTTAGCCGCGGCCTTGTCCCTTTCGCCTGACGCAGTGTTGGAGTTAGGAATGGGCGCGTTGGTT
The DNA here is from genome assembly GCA_003316355.1 of Tuber calosporum. Taxonomy (NCBI): domain Eukaryota; kingdom Fungi; phylum Ascomycota; class Pezizomycetes; order Pezizales; family Tuberaceae; genus Tuber; species Tuber calosporum. The sequence continues at coordinate 3,012 of QFET01004524.1, forward strand.
GCTTTTTCACTGACCTGTACGGATCTTGCGTTTACCTAGCGAGTGATGACTCGCAAGCCTTGCGATGGGGCCACCTTGGTTTCAAATCCTTGATTTAAATGCAACCCAAACTCAGCCTGATCCGCCCAATGCAGCCCAATCAATTGAACGGCTACTCAGAAAGCACAAAGTGTTAAATAGGGGAAAAAGTAGCCCTCGGAATTCAGCTACCAAAAGCGCTCGTACTTTATACAGTGATTTATACCAACAAGCCAAGAGGCTCCTCCGGTTTCTCTGCATTATTTATGAGAAAGGTGTAGTTTACACCGGCTTTTACTTCTAACCCCTTTTAGAATATAATCGATATGCCATGTTCCTAAGATTTTCACATTATAAAGGGTAATAAGGTGCAGGTTTCAGATCGAATGAGTAACGAATCCGCAAGAAATCACTCGAGGAGCTTATGTAAAATTATTCTTGCACTACCTCCGTAGCAATTCATATCACCATATACATTTACCGAAGATTTCCCTTGAAGCGGTGTCTAGACCGAGGTTTTGCCTGCCTTCCCACTGCCCTTTTTTCCGCCTTCTTTAGTATTTATTTCTATAGTGTAAAGTGCCAGGTCAGATGGTTTTGCCTGTTCAGTGTCTGCCCAAAGACACCTCAAAACGCCCCATCCCTACTATCAACCACTCCTCCATAATTATTCCTCCATACAAAACTAGTCGCCTCTCAGATTTTGGGGAAGGAGAGAGTTGTCGCACTAAGAGAGAATAATGGCCCTTTTTCTGAAATTGGAAAGTTCTTAAATTGTCCTAAAAGTATTGTTATATCACAGAAATAGCAAATGCCGAGAGTTGACCCGGTTCACCCTCAACCCCACCAACATACATTTCCCACAACTTGATGGTGGTTGCTTGTATCTCACAATGCTCAATACTAACGACGACCACCTTTAATTAGTCCCCTCGGATGAGGCAGTGCTGTGCAAGCTGCTGCCCAAAGTTTACCCTGTCAAAAGCAATTATAGGTGTGGAGGTTGTATCCCCCCCCGGCACGTTTTGCTGGTGGGTTGGCGCCGGGTTTCTAGAGTAGAGGACAGTGACAGTGTAGGCCCAAGAGATGAAGGAGAGGAGAGGAATCAAAGAAAGATGACCGAAAGGAGAGACAGAAGTAAGCTACTATGGGCTTGCTAAGATGCAGTGAGTTATAGAGTTTATTAGGGGTAATCAAGGCTTTTTGATTCTTAGTCAAGGAGATCAAGGGACATGGGGTGCCATTCGGATCTATCTTTCCAAGAAAAAATCCTCCTTCTCTAAACCAGTACGTGCAAAACAAGGCCCCGTTTAGGGGAGGGTGATTGATTATAACTCCCAAGTAATCCTTTTTAGGTTCATCACCCTCTCCAAAATTTGTACCAGAGCAGATCAGATCAGGTGAGCGCTCACAGGTCCAGAGAAGTTCGATGTCAAAAATTAGAACCGAATCCTAAACATATTTCTACTGGCTATACCCCGACCTAACCTTGCAAACACTATGCCAGATGGTATTGTCATAATATTTTTATATAGTCACTAGACAAAAGTGTTGGTGAAATGGGATTGCTGTGTTGAGGCGCCACACATAAGGGGTATATTAAACTGTGCCTATCGGATATCATAAAGTGTGAGGACCACTCAATTCAAGCGTGCTCGCATCCCACCCACTGGGCTCATGGATTTCCGACTGCCTCTTCTAAATCCTTGTCCACCGGAGTCTCAAAGCCCTGGCGGAAGCCATAAGTAAGTGTACTGGTAGCCACTTTAATAATATGACATTATTATTATTATCATACCTATCATTTTGTTCCTAATGTTTCTAACCCCAATACCAAACCCCATACCCCCCCTCTCGGAATACTTCATGGTCGCGGAAGACCTATAGTTGTGGTGAATCTCAGGATTAGCCCTGCCACCATTCTATTTCTCCCCTTCAGCCCACACTATATGAAGGTCTTTCCCTCTCCTCTGCTCTTAAGCTCTCCCTCAACCTCAGATAATCCGTCACCTCTCCTCAACCGAAAGCCTACCCTCCATCAATAAAAACATGGGACCCATTCAAGAAAGCCCTGGTACTCCGGAGACTTCATTCTCCCTCGAAGAGCCAATACCTACAGCCAGACAACGCAATCAGGAACCCAAAATAGCAGTTATATCTAGCGGTGTGGCATGGGTAATTCCTCCCTCTAACCAGGTATTATATATTCCTCTCACATATTCTCCTGGCTACCGAAATAAGAACTTATCTGGTGCTTTTCATTTTTCTTATAGCCTTTCAATTATGCCTCCGACTCCCCACTCCACAGAAAGATCACCTACGCCCTTTTGGCGGCAATGGGGGAGAGCGAACTCACTCCTAGCCAAGTTTCTGGGGGTACAGAGGATGTTGAGGAATTGGAGGAATTTGATGAGGTGGAGGCTTTGAAGCGTGTGAAACGGAACAAACTTGTATGTTAATTTCTTCCTCCCCTCTTTCCTCACCCCTACCTTTTCTACGGTACAAACAAGATTCTAACATCACCTCTGGGTAGCTTCGTCCGAGAGAAAAATCCGCAATTTACGAAACTCACTTTATTACTCCCCGAAAGGTTTAATCCCCTACCTATATAGACTAGTACCAAGACTACATACTAACTCCAAAGCCACAAAATATAGAGGGCTATCATGTCAAATTACGTCCGCACCCATGTCGCATATAAGTATCGTAGACTGAATGGGGGAATTATGGATCTCGAGCCCGACGAAACACATGAGGCCGCCAGCCCAGAGACCGGCAATATGAAACTGATCCGTCTCGGCGAAATTCCGGGGCCTGTGAAGCCACGACACAGATTACTAGAATCTGAATTCCCCATGTACTGGATTCCAGGGCAGAGATTGATATCCGGGAGTAAGTGAACGGGTGGTCGACTATTTCGTTATTTAAGGGAATTGGTGATGGTTATGTAATTGTCATACTCAGTCAATTCAACATCTACGACCGGAATTTAGGGTATTCTAGTGAAGTTTATATAGGAGGGACTGCCTTCTGGTAATGAGATAAGAGCATTTGAGGATGTGTGTTTGGGAAAAGAAATGAAAAATAAAATATATTGCCCTCGGAAATAGCTCTAAATTTGACAAAGGGTGGCCAGAGTTTTTTTTCTTTTCTTTTTTTCACAATAATTATTCCAACAATATTGTTATTGTGATCCCAATACTCGAGCAACTAAATTATACGACCATTGGCCAGCGTTTCCTCCTTTGGAAGGGCAGAAATAAGTCTCTGTGAGCTGATGGGGGAAGACGAAAGGACAGCCAATTTTCGTTATTAGAGGTAAGCTCAAAAGAGACAGTGTTTAACTTGTTTCATACTCGACGGTATCCATTTCAAGCACAGTACCGTACATGCTCAATAGGCATTATGAAGTCACGAACTCTCACCAAGGATAGTATTATGTAAGCTGCACTAAGTGTGTTTGCTATCCCTAAAAAAGCACAAGGGCAAAGACACTTTTGGCGCATGAAACCTGGAACCTTTCTATTTCAATACTCGAGTATTCTCGAGACAAGTCTGGGATTTATGTCCGAGGTTCCTGTCACCTACAACACGACTGCCCTACTGGGGTTTATCTTGGGATATATAAACTTTGGAGTTGAATAATTGTAAAAGAAAAAGAAAAAAAAAGAATGTATTATAGGAGAAACAAGAGCACTCTCAACCGCCAAACTGTGAGCACTGTAAGATCCCATGCTATTTTAGATTGAGATTCAAGTGCATGCATCGCGGAATAGGGAATTGGACGTGATAAAAATTATGGTGTATCATACTTGTACTGTTTTGTGCGGCGTAAAGGTGTTTGTAAATGCAACGAACGACATTCAGCTGCCAGAATTCCTGGGCAATGAAGCCCGCTACAATGTCAATGCCAATGGACCAGGTGTGACTGGGGGTGATGAGAGATTCGTGCTGTGGTGGCGGTGATGTCGGGACTATAATATTGATTTGGAATAAGTTAAATATATGCAAGCTCAATTCATCGGCATCATACTGTACTCGTGCTAGTACCGCATACTACAGTACCTACCGTACTCTGAGATGGCCGCTGGGGAACCGACCCCGGGTTTCCTTACTACCCTAAAACGCAAGCAGTAGATTTCCTTGGATCAGGATACCATAATTTTACACCCAAGAAAAACATTGTCGCGACCAGCAAATCATCAAAGAACTCCCACCAAGTCACAGGTCCTCAAAGAGCTTGGGAAGGAAAAAAAAAACCCCGGGTGTTCTAAAGCCTTTAAAACATCCTAAAAAAAGACAATCTGCTTCATGATTCGATCATTTCAAATAAGAAAGTCTTACCTGCCCGTGCTCAAGCGCTTCGCCCCGCAACGCGTCCGCATAATTGATTTTTCAGCACGCGAAGCCCTCCAAACATCCATCTACAAACCTCGGCATTGTTCATTTGTTATCCCCACCACGACCACCACTACCACACAACTCCTGATGCAAGAGCCTCTCATGGCCAGTTCTGCTGACTCGGGTCTCGGCCAGTTCTCACCTTCCCTATTATCCGTTTCGGGGAGCCAGAGTTCCCCGTCGTCAGCGAAAAAACAGAAGACCTTTCACACACCGGGCTCGGCTAAACCGAAACAAAGGTTGTTGAAGCCGCATCAGTCGATACTTAGCACCTCGAAGAAGCCACAAAGCCCTTTCTCGTCCCAAGGTGCTAAAGGGAAAACAGGGAAGAATGGCTCTATATTGAACTTTTTTAAACCAGTATTAGTGGATGCAAGAGGAAAGGACGCCGGTGCTGGTAGTGGATTAGATGGAAAGCAACCCGTGGAAGTTGGAGCAAAAGATGACGGTCTATTCATCAAACATGGGGGATACAACTTGGATGTCTCTGACCCGGAGGACGATGGCGATGGCGATGGTTGGTTTCAGGAACCTAAAACCATAGCTAGGCCAGACTTTTTCGACGAGCTCTCGGAAGTTGAGAGGGATTTCTTCGGGGGGTTGGAGGTTCAGGTGACTTTGGGAAAACAGGAATCGAGTCCAGACAGCACAATCGAACTTGGGAGTGTGGTTTTGCAGAAAGGAGCCGGCACTGAGGAATGCACACCACCTTCACCGTCATTCCAAGACCGGACCCCGGTTCATGCTGCCCTACCCGAGACGCTGCCACCAAAGCCTAATCTCCCTGCGGGCATGACCTTTGATCCAGGAAGTCTAAAACTGGATCGGGGTCGCTCAATGCTGTTTAGTAGAAAGGGTTCTACACCGAGCCCCTTTCGTGGACTCAGAAAACGGCCTTGGGCAGGTATCGATAGCTTAGATGTACTAGATGATGGATCTTTTGCGGAGGGCTCTAGTGATCTAGCCTGGGAGCTAACGTTGGAGAAAGCTATGGCTGAAAAGCTTCCGCATGCGCCAGAGGACAAAAATCAATTTATTGGCGATACACCCACTGAAATTGATGGGCTCCTGCCGAACGGATTACAAAAAGGCGATAGTTTCTTGATTGACGATTCCAAGGACTTTGAAGAGGTGGGGCTTGAAGAAAACCAGGTCAGACATCCTTTCGATCCAATCTCTGGGACAATAGAGCAGGGCTTTCATGACCTGGATGATCTCTCTCCCGAGGAAATTGAAATGATCATGGAGCCAGATAAGAATAGAAACCGGGACATATCATGGGGTGAGGAAATAGTACATTGCCCAATATGTGCCGTTGAAATTACAGATTTATCAGAGCAAGAGGCAAATGTTCATGTCAATGGCTGCATAGATGGCAAGCCAGTGGTCCTACCAGCCTCCAAGCCCGGCGTACAAGCCCCAGTAGTATATCCGTTCTTCTCTAAAGGTCCCGCACATATATCGAAAATTCCTGAGACGCCCTCGGCGTTCGCAAAAATAATGACTCGAAACATCGAATCACACGCATGGGCGTCTGCTACGAAGTCTGAGGTGGGGTCGCGTGGGAAGCGGGGCGCACAAAAAACATGTCCATTTTATAAGATGTTATTTGGAGGGTCAATAACCGTGGATGCGTTCAAATACGGCAGTGTCCCTGGATGCCAGGCGTACTTTCTTAGCCACTTCCACAGTGACCATTACGTCGGTCTGACCTCCAAATGGGACCACGGTCCTATATGGTGTTCCCGTGCCACAGCCAACCTTGTGCGCATGAAATTAAGAGTCCATGCTCAGTACGTGCGTGAATTCCCATTTGAAGAGTGGACGGATGTGGTTGATGGGATTCGGGTGAGGGGATTGGATGCGAACCATTGCCCGGGGAGCATGTTATTCTTATTCGAACAAGACTGGGTCGGAACGCTGGGCAAGCAGAGAATTCTCCATTGTGGTGATTTCAGAGCTTCGGCAAAGCATCTGAATCACCCTCTGTTGAGACCGGGAAAAGACGGTGTTAATGGGCAAAAACTGGATTCGGTATACCTGGACACTACATACCTTGATCCGAAATATGCATTCCCTAGTCAAAAGAGTGTCATCGAAGCTTGTGGGGGACTCTGCATGCGACTTGATAATGAATCAATTGATGGTCCGGGGGGGGTGTTTACGGGGGGTGCAACTCTAAAGAATGCGATGGGAGGATTCGCACAAAGTAGCGAAGTCGGTGGGAAGGGCAAAGGAAAGCTCCTCGTTGTGGTGGGGACCTATAGTATTGGGAAAGAGAAAGTCTGTTTAGGCGAGTCATCCATTCCAGACAATAAACTGTATTGGATATTGTGGTGTTAATCATCCACAGCAATGAACAGGAGTTGCGAAAGCTCTTGACTCCAAAATCTTCGCACCGCAGGATAAGATCGAAATTTGCCAGTGTCTCGAAGATAAAGAGCTTAATTCGAGGCTAACCAGTGATCCGAATGAAGCACAAGTCCACATGACATCGCTGATGAAAATTGGGCCCGAGGTTTGTTCTACTCTTCCAAGAAATGCCCCGACCGCTAACAGCGGATCCATAGACTTTGAAAGACTACCTCAAAAAGTTCAACCCACGTTTTTCTCGAATCGTTGGCCTTCGCCCCTCCGGTTGGAGCTATAGAGTAAGTCACCTTGCAACTCACGATACATCAATATAATAGCTAACAAAGACGAACCTAGCCGCCATCGAGCCGCCTTATAGACCCTCCTCCTGTAGACGATGTTCTTCACTCCGCCAGTTGGAAAGAGGAGTACAAGCTCTCGGAGATGCGCTCTTACCACGGAAGCACTAGAGAGTCAAAAATTTATTCAGTGCCATACAGCGAGCATAGCAGTTTCCAAGAGCTAACCATGTTTTGCTGCGCGCTGAATATTGGGAAAATTATTCCTACTGTCAAGTATCCCTCCTATTCTCCCCTACTTCCTCTTTAAGATACTGACAAGGCGATTGTAGTATTACCAGCGCGGCAAGCAGAGATAGGATGAACGTGTGGTTTGAAAGGTGGGAGGCCCAGAAGAGAAAAAACGGACTCTTTAAGATAGAGGATGAAGAGTCTTAACTTCTGAATAGAGCTTCTGATGCGGCGTTCTGAAAGTGTAATTACCGTTGATGGGCTATGTATTATATATATCTTTTACCGCTTTTCGTCATATAATAACGTTTATGCCTAAATGTTTTTCTATTCCGGGGGGTTTCATTTTCGTTTTACATAATATACTGTATTGCACATACAGTATGGTGTGGCCTTTGTAAATGAGACGTTCATGGGATACGAGTACAAGCGGTTTTACTCTATATCTACTTGCCCCAGGCAAGAAATGTCCGGCAACAGGGATTTGCAAAATATACAAGTGTGGCAAAAATTCCATACGTACCACAAACTCACTACTCGGATTTCCGGATACTTCTCGCCCGGGACAAGTACTAGCAGTAATCACGTCAGACATGGCAGATACCGAGCGATGTCTCGCAGTCTCTGGGCACAAGCACGGCATTGACACTGATTCTAGTACTGTCTCAGAGCACCTACCGGAAAGTGGCCCGGGTTAACCCCGATACACTTAACTTACCCCTGGTTCACGTTCGACATCCAGCCAGAGCATCATGCGGTGGGCGAAAAGAAATACAACCATATCACGATTGTAACTAAGGTGTGTTACAGTCCCCTATGTCCTTTCCACCAGGTCTTGACCATAAAAAGGAGAGCCCATAGAACCCCAAAATCCAATACCCACAACGGAAAGAAGGGAAAAAACGGGTGGGGGGGGGGATGAAATGAATAAGGATAAGATGGAGGAGGGAACTGGAAGAAGTGCCTGAGATTAATGGTAAATCACGCCTTCCAAAGTCTCAGAAGCACCTGCTTAGGCGCTATCGTTAAAGTCACATCCATCATCGGGCCCGTATACGTATCAGCAACTTCAATCCTGGCATATTTTTGCAAGACCCTGGTAACGGTGTAAGAGGCTTCGGTCAGGGCGTATTGCTCTATTCACACTGGGGGTTAGCAACCGTCCTACTGACACCATTATTACCAAAGGATGGAAAAGCGTACGCCCAAGGCAAATCCTCGGCCCCCCGTTAAACGGCAAAAAATCCCACCCTCGCCCAACCCCCTCCCC
>QFET01004526.1:0-26859 GCA_003316355.1 Tuber calosporum
CAGGCTACCGCTTAGGCTCTATTGTATATCCGTTCACACAGGCTAGCGCCTGTTACAAGTACCCAGGCTTTGAGTGGCGGGCAGCGTCTTGCACATCAGGTAGGCAGTCGGGGCGTCTAGCCATTCGTGTGGCGGATTGGAACACCCGTCGCAGAGTAGAAAGTCGCGGAGACCACCAGGGTTTGGCGTGGAGGGAGGGGTGGGACAAGGGGCTGTGCTCCTTTAGGAGAGAAGTGAGGCGGGTAGAGTGACGGTCGAACCAGGTACTTAGGGAGGAGGCCGTCGGGAGGGAGGGGGGTCTAGGGACAGAAAACACCTTAAGCTCTTCCTCCAGCGCGGGCCACTCAGTCAAAGCCTAGTTTGGGGCCGGAGCTGGTGTGGCTGCCGAAGGGTGAGAGAAGCTGATGGCAATAGGAACATGGTCAGAACCAGTCGAGGAAAGGGGAGTATCCCATAGTTGAAAATAGGGGGTGAGAGCAGGGAAAACAAATGCAAGGTCGATAACACTAGGGCAGGAAGAGCCACAAAACGGAAAGCGAGTAAAGACACCAGGAGTGTTCAAAAGTGAAAAACCCAAGGAAGAGGCCCTGTCAGTATATGTGGATGAGGCTGCAAGCTTCTCATGAGAGAAGTCACGCAGGGGGTTTGTTGCAGGAAGGTGAATATTGAGATCGCCCAGGTTAAAACAGGAAAATCAATGGAGGGAAATACAACAGAGGGAGGAAGCGTGCGACGAGGAGAAGAAGGAGAAAACCAAGTACTATAAGAATTCGAGATAGAAAACGAGGAAAAGAAAACCCAAAAGCTGTAGTGCACTGGAAAAAATCAAAGCCCATGACATTCCGCCTACCGCAAAACACAGGAAGAATAATACAGGACTAGAGCAAGGGAGCAGAAACATAAAAAGCCACCCTGGGGGAACCAGAAGACAAAGCGGGCGGGTGAAATGAAGAATACCCACGAAAGGTAGGAAGGCGGCCCCTGTAAACAGGGGGATCCTGTAAACAAACAACAGAAGGAGGGATCGATAAGCCCGTAAAGGAATTAAACAAGGAAAGAAACACATTCCTAACTACAGGCCCTCTAGAGGTCCTTATATAGGAACTCTTCCCTTAACCCTAACCCTGGTGACTCATACCTATTAGTCACACTCTTGGCATGACTCATATTGAGTCATACTATGAAATCCATCGGCAGACTCCTATGAGTCAACTACGCATCGTCCCCAACTAATCAAACAGTATATCACAAGTCATGTGTCTTAAAGTGGTCACATGTGCGAAACTCATGACTCATAATGTGAGTCATCTGTGAGAATTATTATATCATATGACTCACCAATGTTGGTCATGCGGATGATCAACCAATTACAATTTAATATTGACTGCACTGGTGTGCATCATGTGAGACCCCATGACTACTACTGAGTCGTAGTGCGAAATCTGCCAACCTTTGGACTCATTAATATGAGTCCTGTAAAATCCTTCCTGGCTTAGTCAACAATCGTGACACCTGGACTTTTGCTAGAGCTATATTAGTCGTAATTCAAGACCTTAGAAGTGTTAATAAGGGTATATTGGAGAAGCATACCTCTTGCTGTCTAGCTCGAGAGGCACCACTTTGAAGAGTAGATGCTGAAGGGGTCTCGGTTTGATGCCAACCCCGTTTCCAGTTTGGGGCCATATTCACTGGCGTTGAATAGAGGTTGCTATTGATACCGTTAGAGATAAGGTATAGTACTCAGATCATTGATCATCTAGTATGTTATATTTTAGGTAGACTGAAGAAAAGTAAAAAAATGTTAAAATATTGTTCCTTTATGAACTTATAAAATAATTAACCAATTAATATAAACTGTTAAAGAGATTCAAGCTTGTTTCATATATCTATAATTCATAAATATAATTCATAATTACTGTGGCTTGACAATAATTCTAATAACACTAAGCTTGATCGAAGATGAACCTACATAGATAATCTTTAATGCCAAGCCACCCCCAGTTGCAAAATATTTACCTAACACTTTAGACGCCCTGCACCATACTACCCATATCCAATGTTTCGTTAACCACCATAATCTAGATATGATAGTATGCCCTGAGAGTCCTGTAACGTCCTCATTAATGCTATTTGTCCTAGGCTATAGGATATTTTACACTAGATGATTATCCATATGAGTTTCTGTTTGTCTCTAAGGCCCAAATGACTCTACCCACAGGGCTCCCAAACCTCCCATAGGAATATTAAGTACTTAGAGTAAGCTAGGGGTGCTATCTGGTCTTAATGCTGACAATTTTCCATGCTCGGCCATCGCCTACACACTTATATACCCTGTGGACTATATATCCCGCTGGACCCTCGTGACATATACTCAGTTACTTATCCACCTCCAGTGGCCTAGTACTGTTAGACTTTTATCAACTGTGACACTGTGGTACCTATCTCAAAGGCAGTTTACCAACCTGCTCCAAATCAAGCCCTGGTAGATATAATTAATTTTTCTCATTTCGTGTAACATTGAAGTGAGGGTAACTTGAGATTTAATATTCTATACATGATCTTTCAGGTAGGGAAACTTGATCCTTGTAAGGGCTGAATCTATTCCGGAGTCTGCTTACCCTACACACATCTTAACTGATGGTTTCTACTAACTATTGTATTATTTATACTTAATTACTCCATAATCTAAAATCAGGTTCCATGAACCTAACATGCCCGTGGGACACGATTCTAATTACTTTGTTTTCAGAGTTGCTTCTAGTTATCAGGCCTTACCAGGTACCATGTCTAATACCAGTAGTGTGTTACGTGGCCTAACTCTTGTACCAGGTTACCCTACATATCTCTGTTAGATGGTTATCCTGTCTAACTGTCCTTGAGGGTTACCCTTTTTAACTGAGTTACCCTACATAACTTGGTACCTAAGTACTTTCCTATTTAAAGTTCCACTGGCTCTCAGGTCACTTTTGCAGCAGAATGATAGGCTTCTTCGCCAGGCCCTCTTGATTCCCCTGGCTGGGCTGAGATTCGGTAAACTATACTAATATGTAGTAGTGTTATACTACTCCGCTCTTCTAAAAGTGTTTCCTCTGAGTTAGATATATCTTGATTTCAGAGATTGCTTACTTCCGACTGGGCTGGTTATATATACGGTAGTCCCTGCGCTTGGAGGCATACCATTGAAGAAACTTAACCCAACCTCTAATTGCAATTTCTTCCAACATGTGGCACAGTTCCAAAAAACTTTCTCCAGGACTTTGCTTCCCATGAGAACAAGTATTGACCAAACAGAAGTAGGTCTTTAGCTTTGGCACTTCTATACCATTGGCTGTCGATTATGGAGTCCACCATATAGCTAAATTTGAGTCAACAATTTTGGGCACAGCTACCTTGATTACCGGCCAACCTATGAGGTTTTCCCAGTACTGCTCTAGGAGTGGAACATTGAAGACTAGATGATTTTTTCACCAGGCAGGGAGTTCTAACTCTCATGCCCGTAATCCTAGCGCTTGCCTAACTACAAAAGGGGCAAACCTCTGGTAGTCCAGAAATTTTAAAGGTCTCTTAATGCGAATCTTTTTTCATCCAAAATAACACGATCTGCTTTCTTTGCCTTGTTTTGTTTAATATCTTTCAGCGTAACATGTTAGGCTATGGTAGTTGTTTTAGATCATGCCATTTCCTTTGTTGCTCCTTAGCCTTCTGTAGTGTTTCTTGAATCTCCTGTCAAGTGCCTTCCCTGTCCCTCACTACTAGCTCGCTGTTTAGGTGTATTACTGGATGATCAAAGACAGGACCAACCCAGCTGGGGTGGAGGATGAATGCCTAGTTTACATCAGTGGGCGTCATCGTATAAGAGTAGGATAATGAGGTATTTTATCCATGTTCTGCAAAGGGTTATAGGGAAGCCCAATTGTCTAACTAAGGTGAACAATAGCTACTTAAGTACTGCTCCTGCATCTAATTTACCCACGGAGTTTGCCTATCAGTTTCAGATTGGAAATCGGGAGAGACCTTGAGTTTGACTTGGAGTAACTCCTTTAGACTCATTCGATATTTGTAGAAGAATCAGGTATTGCAGTCACAAATGATACATTCTGGGAGCACATTCAATCCGCATTCTTCCTTCAGGAAATTAAAAGCCAGTTCTTAAATGGTCACCTCCACAACAAGAGTGATATATGGAGACATCTTTGAAAATATATCTATACAGACTAAGATATTTTTATATCCCTTTGACACTGGTAAAGGCACAATGAAGTCTCTAGATATTGTATTCAATGGACTCTTTGGAACCTCAACAGGTTGTAGAAAGCCACACTTCTTGTACCATATTGTTTTGCTTTATGGGTAAATGTTACTGTTACAAACATATTCTGTTACATAAGTCTACATATTGGGCCAACAGAAGTTTGTTTTTAATCGCACCATGGCCTTTTAGGTTCTAAAGTGTTTGGCAAAGGATGAAACATTTTCTGACTCCATTATTGTCCGCTTTAAGACCTTGTCCTTAGGGAAATACCATTGCTCTGTTAAGGGTAGTCGATTCTAAGGTCAAGCGATTTGAAAAATGCTTAAATCTCTCTACCTAAACGGAGATTGTCTAGGAAGGCTCGTAGGTAAAGATTTTTGAGTAAAAACTTATGATCTTGATAAAATCTCTTCTCCTTTGCTTGATGATGGCTAATGCTAGGGAGGCACTACGATATTTATCTCCTGTGTCTGAGTGTTCGTGGACTACAACTGGTTTACATATAAACAGGTATTTTCTTCACAACCTTTGTCTTTTAATCCAAGAGAGATCCCGTTTTCACCCGGAAACTTTCTCTTGCCTTACACAGCTAATGGTATGATTAGAGCTTACGACTTCACTGCGGGTGCGGTCTCACTTAGTCAGAGTTGTCAACCTTCTTTTGGCTGATAAGATATGGCTGCCCAGTTTGGAACGTACCAATAACTTCTTAAAACTCCTAGGGGTAAGCTTGGTTGTTAGCCGAATCTGCTTCGTGCCGTCTTATCCGGCTCTGCAGCTGGCTTTCGGGATGACTAGTGTTCACGATCGAGCCAATACCTGATTGTCTTTCCTGACTCTCCTTATCAACTTGTTCTAATAGCTTCATTGCCCTTATAGGCAACACGGGGGTGTCAGCGTACTGTTGGTGTCTATCGGAGTAGCCTACTTCAATTGCGGATTCCTACCCATCTAGGACTACCCGAGCTCTCTTAACTTCAACTGCGTGAAATTCTACTAGTTGTCTATGGAATAGATTCGTTCCACTTCCCAGACGTAGCCAGAGAGGCCCTCTCATATGCCCTGCCGCCAGCATCCGGTCGGTCGGACGGCGAAGACGTATACGGGGCTATACGAGGCATTCCTATTTCTCGTTTTCTTAGTAAACGAGCAACTGCACAGGGTGCCAGTGTCTACTCCCCGGGCGAATGTAGGGGCCGCATGGGGGTAATTGCCTGCAGAGGTTCCGATTCATGCAGTTCCTCCTGGAAAAATCATGTAACCCTCTTGGAAGTTGTTTGTGCCTAACATGCTCCTTGGAGGTGAGCAGACCCTTCGTTCACTCAAACCGGCCCTGTTTAGTTGTCATCGTCTTTGCCACTGCCTGGAGGATGGCCAGTCATGCGGGTCTTTTTCTGACAATATCTAAAGGGCCGGTAGGTAATCCAACTGCAAGTGATAACCCTGGCAGGACTGTAGTATTTGGAAAGCAGAAGGTCGCGTTCTTGTTGTAGATGCCATTGTTCATGAACAAGAAACTTCTGCACTACTGGATCACTATCCCCTTCCGCGCGTTAGTTACTATACCGTGACATTTTATCTGCCTACTCATTCAGCCATCCTGCGAGTCAAACTACTTTGAAGTTAAATCACTGGTAGAATTCTGCCCAGAGGTGCTGCCTGCAGTTCAACACCTTTGTACTATTAAAGGACTCCAAATTCTGGTAATCTCAATGTACAACGATTTGATCCTCAACGGAGGACAAAAGATTATCCCATTCTATGAATGTAGCAACTATGGCAGTCATCTCTTTGTCTAGAACAACATTATTCGCCTTAGTGGCAAAGACCTCCCTGCCGTGGTACGCTACCAGATGCCACTTTTGGTCATGACAGAGTTGTGAGATTACCGCTCACAATGTGAAACCACTAGTCCCTGTATCCAAATTAGTTTGACGAGAGCTATGAAATTGTGTCTAAATAGGAGCAGCAGTGAACAACTCCTTTAGATGTTTAAATGACTGCTCCCTAGTAGCTGCCAAGTCCCTTTTTACGTCCTACTTGGTCAAATATGTTAACTGTTTCGCCCTCTTGCTATACCCATTTATTAATCGACTATATAGGGTTGCAAAGCCCATCAATCATGGAATATGTGTTAGGTTCTATGGAGTCTTGCATGCTTGAATCTACTCCCCCTTTCAACTCATAATGGATATATCTTGCATACATATCTTATTGCCTTATATTTACCCATCTCTTTGATGGAAAGTCAACTACTATATGCTAATACAAAGACCTGCCTTTCACAGATTTTAAATAGTATGACAGACTAGCGTGACATGTGGGAAAATAGTCTAAGGGTATATAAGGATGTTATCCATATAAGCCATAATTGCAACCTTAAGCATATCTCGGAATACATGTTTGATCATACTCTAAAAGTTAGATGCAGTGTTGCATAGTCCTAGGAGTATCATAACATACTTGGTTAGGCTAAAACGGCTTGTGGAAGCAGTCTCCCATTCCTCAAGAGGTGTTATCTGGAAGTGATGATAGCCTTTGTACAGTTCCAGTTGGTGAACACTGTGGCTTTCCCGATCCTATCTCTAAACACATTTATTAGCGGCATTAGATACGATTTTTTAAGGTACTATTATTGAGCCCTTGATAATAGATGCATAACCGAAGCGTACCAACCGGCTTCAGGACTAATAGAATTAAATCTCTAGGAGGGGAACTTCATCAGCTGAGCTTTCCTTGCTCCTCCATTTCCCATATATAGTCATATCAGTCATCTAACTCTATCTTAGCCATAAGGTATATTGGGCCAGAGTGTGGATTACTACAGGTTCGAGTTCTATCTTATGATCACACTCTGTATGCTAATGGCACCGCAGTTATATTTTCTTGACTCAAAATATCTGAATAATCTTTCCATTGCGGGTGTTGAATGGGACCGAAGTTCTTCCCACCCTCTTAGGTATACATTGCCATTCCCAACATTTATACCGGAATACAATCCTGAGTTAGGAGTTCTTCACTTGTAATAAACTCCATAGGTCGCTTAGCAATGAAACAATTGCTTTGACAATAGTCTCAGTGCTACTTCAACATAGTTTTATTCCTGTAAATATCAGGATAGCGGTCCTTCAGCTAGGACATCATGAAATATCCATCAACCTTGGAGTACAGCATATCTAAATGCTCAAACCTCGTGTCATTGACATGGTCTCCGATGTTCATGCTCTCCGTTAGGTGTAATGATTCCTGACAACCTGGAATCTGGTTCCCATTTGCATGAGAGATATGTGTTAAAAACCTCCGATGTATGCAGGGTACCCTGACCTTCTTGACCAATGAGCTACTCGACACAGCACCCGCAGGGCCACTGTCTAGTCGGAGTAGTAATTCTTCTCTACTCTGCTGTTTCACAATGTGCCCGTCAAAACCGACTCCTATATATATTGACCTAGTCGGGGATTGCCGGCAGGATAACCTCTGCAGCTTAGCGTCTCTTTATCCACTAAAAGGTTTTGTTCCGTTAAGTGTTATAATGTATCTTAGGTTAAAATAGGCATAGTTTCTGTGTTTACTCTCACGTGAAGGAGATTTTAGGTATTCAACCCTCCCCTGGTACACTTGTAAAAAAAGTTCAATTGCTAATCAACTGCTGCCTGATTGGTGTACATAAACAACAAAACTCTCATAGAACCAGACCATCACTAAAGGACTTCCCCATGTGAAGCAATGAATAAAGGCAAGAAGAAATAAACACTCACAACTACAATTCCAAAGAGATACCCTAACCCAATCGTGCCCTGCAGTACTATATCAGTTATGTTTTTCTAGTATGGAGCAGGGAACTTACCTAGTTCAAGTTCCCTTTCTTTCTATCCTATTCATCCAGCCCTATATACGTGGAGTAGTAGTAAACTTTCTTGTTTCTCTTAATTTAGTATAGATGGCCTACCTATTAACTACTGTGAGTATTAACCTCCAATATCGTTTGTGATCCCAGCAGCGCAGTAACCGTTTTAACAACAGGAGGGGCCTCAGTGCGTCGATATTTAGTAATAGTTGAAGTACCATGGCCAGCTTTGGAAGCCGTTCGCTTGAATGCTAGTTTTTTTGGACTGTATAACTAATTGAGTAGTGGTACACTGTTTGCAAAAGTCACCTTCAGTTCCACAATGAGAACTTGGTTTAAAACGTCGATGTTGGATGGTAACAGTTATGGAAATATTGCTGTATTTCTTCTCATATTGTAATTTTATTAAAATGGACGAGGTTAGGCATTGCCGGTTGTAAATGAGGTTTATGATTTCCAGAATCTCGCTTGTACTTTCTTTGTCGCGTAGCAATAGAAGAGCTTTTTTCTCTACCCTCATGGGAAGTTGATTTTCTTGGAAAATTGTATGATTGAAGGATGTTCCATATTCCAGTTTGTGGCCCGTATTACATAAAAGGTTGAGGTAGTCAATGTAGGCTTCAGGATGTAAAGCTTGTGGCCCCCACGCATGTCGCAAATCTGCAGGCATAACAATCCAACTTTATCTTTTAGAATAAAACTAGCATAATACCACCCAGTGGTGAACTGAATGAGTTCATTTCCAAATTGATAGAGGTTACCAGGCGTCATAAACTTCTTGTTCTATTAGCGAAGAGTGTGATCCAGAACCTTGAGACCGCTGAAACAGGACTCCCGTCGTTTCCAAAAGGCTGACCTGCTACTTAACAAGTTCTTTATGCTGAAGGTAACTCCTGCACTGAGAGGTGCATTCTAGCTGATATGCACATGAATGTTATTATACTATTTCTTTGCAACCACTTCAACACGGGGGATGATATGGCAGACCTTATGCATATCCGAGAGCTTGAAGTGTCGATAGTAGTCAACTAAATCTCTACATCTTGGATCAATAGCTGTGTGTCAAAGGGGAATCCATTGAATCCATCTATCCCATACATCTCAGGCTTCTTTCACCAAATGTGGGATTTCGGGTTGGACTTCCAAGGACAGTCCATCAATACTTGACACCGAATATCATATACTCGCTTCTTGATCACATTGCAGTGGGACCTTCATTAAATAAGCCATCTGCAGAGATTAGGGAGAGAGGGAGACGTGTCGTCGCGAGTGACCAAGGAGCTGCAATCATCAGTTTCTCCTCCTTTGCCTTCACTTCCACCACCTGATGGTTGCTTACCACAGTCTCCGCTGCTGGTTCTACCACGGAGTCCTATAGGTTCATCTTATCCGTTATAACGAACCTCCGACTAGGTCAACTTGCATCGTGGGTGAGAGCCCTAGAACCGCAGAAGATGTGGCAGGGGATTCTCTTACCGCAAGAGCCGTATCCATGCCCATCTGGACAAATAGTGAGAGACAAGGACAAGCTCCAGTAATGGTTGTGTCTTCCAAACTACAGAAACGAGAATGTGTCTTTTTCAACTTCGGACCTGTTGGTGAATGTGTTAGTACTTCAACAGGGCCCTTTGTAAATTGGGCCTCCTATTAGAAAACTTGTCCAGCAGGTCGTTCTGCAATCCTACCAGCAGGGAAACAATAAGCTGTAGCCGACTGCGCTATTGCTAATGGAAACCTTGTCCTTCCCATGCTCCCAGTTGGCTTTGAGTGAGACAGTGGTACTCTCAGGTGGACTAGTAGTACAGGATTTTATGATATGGCAGGCAAAGGAGTTGCCTCTGCCACCATATAGAGTTATTCGGCTTCTGAAAGTAGCGTCAGCCTACTAGCTACTGCTGGCAGGGGAGTAGTAACCGTTGATATTTCAAGTTTTGCAGGTCTTTTCTCCTTGTTTACTGCTGCAGCACATGATGATCTCCGCACTGTGCTAGAGTTACTTGGAGATCGTCTTGCTAGATGTACTTCGACTACAAGAGCAAAATGGGAAAAATGGGATTAACCAAGAGTTCCTCCACGACACAAAGCTTCCCTCACAGCTGACATAATCTGTTGGTGCCAGAATATATCCTCTAGTTTTGCTGCAAAACATGCTGTAAAGCTAAAGGGTCTGGGACAAACTAATGGATTAGACAGAGCTTGATTAAAGATTAGATCATTTTCGAAGTCAATCCAGACTCCGTCCTCACCAGACCAGGCGAGAGCCTCGAAGCGGTCCTTCAGCACTTGCGCAGTCATGACTTGCTAGCGATATATAGGATACCTACATGACCCAGTCTTTAGCCATGTTAACCATATTCGTTTGGAAATAGACCTGGTTTTCGACAACAGATCATCCAAGTTGGGACAGCACTTCCGTGAATGCACTGCTAACATGACACAGAATATATTGCAAACACATTTCGTGACTAAAAGGTTTAAACATAACCCCTCGAGTGACTGAGAGAGATACCACCGTTACGGGCTTGTATGTGATGGATATTTCGAGTGCCATAGGATGAGGGACCATTATCATATCAGATTGCTCTGGTACTTGGATAGGTACCTCATCAATCAATGTAGTGAAGGATTCATACACCACGCCTCCTTGGTCTGTGATAGGTAATTAGTCTATAAGACACTAGGAAGAAGTTACAGTAGTTGGTTGTGCGCATGAAAGAGACATTTCGGACATAGTACTCACCACCCTGGGCAACTGATTTCACAAAAGAATACCCGTACTCATAAAGGTCACAAAAGTTGTGTCGAGGAGCAACAATCCTCAGCAGAGCGTTAGGCGAAAAGCTTAATTGTATACAGAAATGGGTACACCCTGTAGGAAGATTGACCATCAGGTTGCGACTGCACCAAAGAGAGAAAGCAATGAACACAGAAGGTAATGATATACATATTTGAATCAAAATGATAAACTTTAATATCTTTAAGCCGAAATTCACTCAATGGAAGTTCTTCTCAAGAGGATAGTTGGATATGAGAATTGAGTGCAGATCACATTTATTTAAGTAGAATTATGAAAGGCGATCGACACTAATTTATACTCGGACCACATATGCGCATCTATCTCCACTCTGGATTTATAAACGCCGGACTTCCACAGGGTCTGCTATGGAATCTTACATATCGCGTAGATATGGAGAGTCTACAAATATTATTGGTTATCCGACATGCATCTCATTTTAGACTGGACAAGAGAAAAACCTTGCAGATTAATAACCTGTCTGTAGTCTACTGTCAAGTCGATATGGGAGTTATAATATCTGTTAAGATACAGTTGCCTTCTGGTAATTCCGTCTATGCTAATGTTGTATTCTACCTGGTGTAGCTGGCCAATGTGAATCAATTCAAGCCCCTACATAGCTTCCCTGAAATGGTACTACAGTGATAACAATATGGGCTCAAGCTATACTTAATGGTTCACTAAGCATCTCAACCATGATAACACGGAATGCCGTCTGAGGGCTTTAACGTCTCTCAGTTATGGTATAGGTCATAGGCTATTTGCCGTTTTACTGTTGATAATTATCTCGACAAACTTCTGTTAGTCCACGACGCACAAATAACCTTCCTGAGTGGTTCCCACAACTCCCTTAGAGATATTAGGTACTATGACTAACCATGGAGGGCTATCTGGTGTCAATACTGACTGATTGCCTGAGTTCGGCATGGCCTATCCCCTTATTATACCTGCATATACCACATCATTACTAGACTATGGCGACAAATATGGTCATCCATGGCAACCTCCTAAGGCCGAGATTTGTTAGGCCTTTATCAACTGGAACACTATGCCACCTATCTAAATGATAGTTTACCAATATCCTTCGAATGAAGCATAGGTGGCTCTAATGATTATATGTATTTTGGGTAATGTTGAAGGTGGAGTAACCTGAGGTTAACGATCCCATTCGTGATCCTTAAAAATGGTAACATGCTCCGTTTGTGACCTGAATCCAAGTTACAATTAGAGTAACCTACATATATGATACCGCAGAATATTACATAATCATTTGATTTTTTACACTCAATTCCAATATTATGACTTAGAGGTTGCATGAACATTACGAGCTCGCCAGGCCTGTATGGTGCTTACTATATTTTCATGAGTGCTCCTTCTTACCCAGGCTTGACATTTACCCAGACCAACTCTGGTAGCAGGTTATGGTTCGTGCAATCCAAAATGTGCACCCGGCTGAAAAAAAAGTGTTACAAGTGGCTGTGCTATATTTCTGCCAAGACTATGATTGAAGAAGAAAAGAAAGGGTTTGAGGTACAGGGCTTTTGACAGGCTAAGGATTTTAACAGTGTGGAAAAAAGAAAATATATGTTATCATGAGAGATTAGTATACAATATATCATAAAGAGAGGAATTAAATTGTTTTTTTGAATGTAAGATTATATCATACCCAGCATAGAACCTTACTCTCCATAGAGGTTACTGCGTAACCAATCGGAAATAGGTTATATACTTCTTATTTGAATAAATATTAGGTAATTATTACTAAAAGAGGTTACATCCAGATATCTTTCAAGGCTTAATAAGCCAACCAAGTGTGGCTGACGTAACACTTTTCCACGTTTCTCACCAAAAGTCCTACATTTCAAAACCTGTTGCAAAATTCCGCGATTTATTTAGCTGGAAAAGAAAACCTAGCACATATTCTCCTTCTTTCTCTCTTTATTTGCTAGGTTTTTTTTTTAATTATTACTATTTTTGTGAGGGAGGCTATCATTTTTGAACATAACGGAATTTCCGCTGTCACTTTTGAATTGCAGGAACCATACCATGCATAGCTTGGATAGTAGGTTATCCGACCTACCACTGGTGCTGGATTATCCAGCCTAACGATGATAGAGGGTTACCTGGCCTCCCTGTGGTTGACATTTGTTCTGTCTATTC
This sequence comes from Tuber calosporum, assembly GCA_003316355.1. NCBI lineage: Eukaryota > Fungi > Ascomycota > Pezizomycetes > Pezizales > Tuberaceae > Tuber > Tuber calosporum. The sequence goes on from QFET01004526.1 coordinate 13,054, forward strand.
GGGTTACACTATCTAACTTGGCACCTAAATACTTTCCGATTTAAAGTACCTTCAGCTTTCAGGTCACATATGCAGGAAAAGCCTACTGCCTCTTATCAGGCCCTCTAGAGGCACCAAATTGGGCTTGGCTTCGGTAAACTATACCAACTGATCTGTAGAATCGTTACACCTATTGTCAATATACATATCAGAAGAAATATTGTCAATGGTATGCGGGGATACAAGACCAAACATAACGCCGATGCTACTTTAGAAAGATATCATGCAAGATTTGTTGCTAAAGTATAATTACAATACACAAGCTTCGACAAGGTAGATACTCATACTCCTGTCATACGGTATGATTCTCTGAACTTCCTCTATGCAATATGGGCAAAAAAACAAATGGCAATTGCGATAATTTGATCTCAAACCCGCATTCCTCTATGGTTAATTGAAAGAATAAGGTTTCTTTTGACCACCACCGGGGTTCGGTGATGCAGTACATGTATTGAAACTTATCCGATGCTTGTATGGTCTGACGCTATCAGTGAATGAATGGTATGAACCTTTTGCAAAATTCTTAACATCTAAAAGCTTTACAGCATCATACTGTGACCCATGCATGGACGTCTACAAGAAACTTCATGAATATATCTCTCTTAATTTGGATGATATCGCGATATATTGAACCGATACACCGCAACTTATACGACTCCTTAAAGACCTGGAATCAGCATTTGAGATCTCGGCCCTTAGCGAAGCCTCTTACCTCCTCTGCCTACATGCAACGTATACATCATAAGGTATTGCTATTTCCCAGCAGCTAAATATTGACAAAGTACACTCTAGATTCAATATGGAGCAATTTCAACTGGTATCTAAACCATTACGAAAAGGCATTGAACTTAAGAATGGTCTAGTAGAACCACTAAAATAAGATAAGATTCTCAACCAATCTATGATAGACTCGCTCTTGTACTGTACTAGAGGTATAAGGCGTCATCTAGCATATAGGATTTCATTTCACTCTCAATTGGCTTCCTGGCCAACATAACAATATATAAAGGCCACCAATAGGTTGTGAAATATGGTAAAGCCACCCAAAATCTTGCCTACCTTGACCCGCATAAAGCGACAAATGTTATCGACATCCAGGTTGATGCTGACTATGCTGGAAATGTTGACACTAGGGAATCTTTCACAGGTTAAATTGTCATGTTTAACAACTCCGTTATCTACTGGTGCTCAAAGAAACAATCCTCTGTCATACTTTCTTCTAGCGAAACAGAATTTGTTTCTATATAGCAAAGTACATAGCAAATCGAATGGAAATATAACGCTTCCCTTGGTGTATCAGGCATCAAGAGGAATGCGTCTCAGTAAGGTATAATGATAGTGACTCAGATACCAAACTGTCAGGACTTCAACTTCGTATTTCCACCTGAGGACCTGATAAGTTGTATAATAGCTGTCGATTACTATAATGCTACCCTTGCTAAGTTCTACACTTATTTTCTGTAGTTTCGTGCGAACTGAAAAGAAGTAACTGCTCAACTAAGTATATTGAAAACTGTCTCTGTAGACGTATGCCCTGTCCTAGCTCCAGATATGAAGTCTTAAATACAGGATCTCTCTATTCCAATGTATTCCATATCCTTTCATCTTATTTCCAAACAAGGGATATAACCAACTCCGCTTGTAAAGTCTTGCAATAAAACAAATGCCTCATGTACCTAACCGGTACAGCGAACAAAAATGTATCATCCTGATACATAATACAAAACATATAACATATAGACTATCACGATTATAGATAAAACCAAATATAAAACAAACTAAGGATAAAATGATACTTGAAACCAATCATAAAATAAACTAACCCCTATCTAGTCCTACTAGTTTCCTTTAGCCTTATCAGCCTTACTGAAGTAACTAATACAGGTTACCGGCAAATTAAAGGTCTCCACAATCTTTACTTAAATCTCCTGATCCATATATATGCAGAGAATACTAGTGCTAGCTTCTTGTATTCCACACTTATCTACATATTCGTAGAAAACCACTTGCTGTCTACTACTATAATAGACATGAATTAAACAAACCTGGTTCTTTTATGCTACTTAAAGTTGACACAACCACAACGTGGTCTATATCTGTACCAAAGTTCTACCGATACTGTTACATTAACGAATAACTAGACTATTAGGCTGTAGATAATCTGTGGAAGTGTTGAAACTTTGTATTTATTGCCTTTAGGTATATTATTTACAATTAGGGATATTCTCTTACTTGGGTGTATTTCGGTTAACCTGTATACCACTTACATTATTACCCTCTATATACATAATTCCTTATTTTGCATTGTATTATAATGCTAATAATAGTTAATTCTTTCATGTCTTATCCCCTCTAGTTATCAGGATTTATGGTTGTTTGTGCATCTCATATACATCATTTTTGCTCATATAGATTATCTCATTTTACCAATAATTTCCTCACCCCAACTTGGATTTACCAATATTTTATTAGGATTTCCTTGGCTGAATTTCAGTGTTAACCATTGTTTGCTCTCAAGTTTCTTACTATACTTCCCTTTATTCTTCTAACATTTGTGGCAGATACACACCTGTATAATTAAGGTGGTTACCACCCATATCGATTAGAAGATATAATACCCTGAATACCTACCAAATTTTTTCTTAAATATTTACACTTCTCCTTGCCCCAGCATGCAACGCGATCACCTCCTGCCTGAGTAGTATTATTGATATAGCAGTAAAGATTGTGCCATCGGTGTTAACATTTTGAACAGGAAGTATTTTTCATAAATAACTGTTACCTTTGAGGTAGGTAGATCCCATCCTTGCTTGATATCCTGTATTTCTCTTTCTTTTCCCTTATTAATAACTGTATGAATGATGGAGAAGCCATGACCATCCCTGAAGGAAGGAGCAACAGCCTATTTGAGGTGTGCTCTTCAGGTGGGATAATGAGGACTGACAAAGATGGTGGAAGAGTAGAGAAGCAAGAATCCTAGAATATTGTGAGATCCTCAGGGAAAGTAACCTTGTTTCTTTCCATCTATATAGGTTTAGCATTGATCCAAGATACAGGGTGCACTGTGCATGACTCTGTTTCTATCAGATTGAAGAAATCGGTCTATTATATTGACTAGGGGTCGTGCTGAAACTGCTGTAGGACTAGGTTCAGGTTGAGAAAGTTTGCTGTTGAGGGTAATATTGCCGGAGGTAGTGACTGTAAGGTATTAGACTTTGTTGATAGAATCATGTATTCATTTAAAGCAGTTTGTGAAACAATCTGGATAATATGGTAGGCCCATATCACTTGTAGCATTATTAATTCTCGCCAAAAGGCCTGATAGTTAAGCTTTAGCTCACTCAATAGGTTCGGTGGCTGTGGATAGCTCTTGAGGGTTGCTGATATAGGAGGAGGTCTAGAATATCTCACATCTATTTATAGTATTGGTTGCATTTTCATGGGTATCTGCTGCTTTGTGAATGGCTTGATCAATACAATCAGGCTGGTAACTCGCTTCTTACGAGCTGGAGGGATTAGAGCTGGTATCATCAGGTGAATTCCACATGGAGTAGTATTCAGCAGTAAGAATGTCTGTGGATACTTGAAGAGTAAGGGCAGAAGTACGGTCTTATGCATGGGCGATATTGAGGTAGTGCTTTGATACACTTTTCATGGAGAATGAGGGTGTCTTCATAGGCCTCTTCTCAGTAGGGTCTTCTAGTATTTAGTCTTCTTCGTCACAGGTGTCTTCATTGAACAAGGATACTGCATACGCAAGGTAATTGTCTTTGCCAGACCTTTGTACGATATCGAAATCATAAGTTTGGAGGTACCTGCACTATCTGATTTGGTAGTAAGGGAGGTCAGTCTTTCTTAGAGTAAAGGATAGTCCCTTGTTGTTACAGACTACAACGAACTTGGTGCTATATTGAATAGCATGGAATGCCTGAATGGCTTCCACAATTGCTAAAAGTTCAGTTACATGGACAGGGTAGTGCAACTGACTTGTTGTAAGCTTTCTGCTATCGAATGCAGCAGTGTATGCTTTCTCAGAGGAAGGTACTTAGCCAACCCATGCACCTTATCCCACTTTAGAGGTGTCAGTAATACTGTATATGGGGTCAGCTAATGTATCATATAAGATAGGGCAGAGAGGAATTGTCTCCTCGGCCTGGTGCTTAATCTGTTTGAAGGCTTCCTCATGCAGGTGTCGTATTCAAACACTTCTAGAGAAACTTTGTCCTAGAGTGTGGCAGTGGTGGATGCAAGGTGTTGGAAGAATTGTGTATAATATATCACAATACGTATAAAGGTCTGAATATCTTTAATGGATTTTAGTGTTAGTCAGTCTTGAATAGATCGAATTTTTTGAGGCATTGCATGAATTCCTCTCTCATCTATAACTTGTCCAAGGAGACAGTTCTTGGTAGCGAAGAATTTGCAGTGCGCTGGGGATTCTTTGATATGGTGCTGCTTCAGTCATCCCAAGACTGATCTTATTTCCAAAATATAGTAGTCAACTGTTTCTGAGTAGATGGTAATCTCATCCATGTATGCTTAAATGAATTTCCTAATAAATCTATTTAGGACAAACTCTATAAGTCTCAAAGGTGTAGCAAGGGCGTTAGCATTTCCTTCCAGCATAACGCTGAATACAAAGGATCCAAAGGGTTCATAGATGGTGTTATATTTCTTATCGCACGAGAGAACTCGAATTTGGAAGACCAATTTAGTTGGTCTATAGTGGATCTCAACTTTGGTCGGAGAACAGTTTTGAGTCTCATGGCTCAATTTGGAATTACTCTCTAGTCCTTAATAATAATATTGTTCTCGGGTACCAGGTCTGCAAGTAGACCGATTTTGCCATTGGGTTTCAATTTTGAGTATAAGTTGACTATGCTGTATGCCTTGGGTGGGCAAATGATTCCTCTGGCTTTACAGTCTTGGATAAATGCTTTGTAGGCTCCCATGATCTTGTCAGGAAATGAGAAAATTCTCTGATTATTGTACAAAATGGTGTGTTTCAGGTAGATGTGGTGGTTGAAATCTCTCAAGGGTCGTAATTCCGCTGTCTTCTTGTTAGGGAATATGGTAGGAAACTCTGAAATGAAGTAAGGGTATCTGCTTCATATATGCTTAAAAATCCTGCATGAGTTGCTCTTTTGAAGGTAAAGGTAATTCCTTTCTCAGGGAAGGTGATAATAAATTTTCCAGTATCTATTACAGCATGGTGTGCAGTAAAGTAATGAATTCCTAGGAAGATATCATAGTAGTACAGGGAACAGACTAGGGCTTCAGAGTTATCACCGCTCTCCTTGTCAATCTCTAAGACAGGTATTGCCTTATAGTTGATTTCTGAGCTTGATCCTTTAACTGCCATCTTCAGGTTGATAGGAGTCGCCAATTCTCATGTGTGTATTTGCTGGTAGTGAAACACTACCAGATATCAGGTTGTCTCCGGTGGATCCTGTATCGAATAGAGTCTTTGCTTTATGGCCATTGACAGTGATGTATTCCTCAAGGGCTTAGGATATAGATCCACCAGGTCTTGCATTGGTTGTAGAAACTGTGACTGATTCCTTTACATGGGGATCGTCTACCTGGGTGTGGGATGTTCTTCTGATATTCCTGTGTCGCATGGATACGCCAGGGCCTCCATTTCCTGGACGCGGCGTGCTCATAGGCTTCTTGTATTCAATGCAGTTATCAGAGTAGTGTCCATGTTTTCCACAATAGTATCAGTCATTGTCTCTCCTGTGCCAGTCCTTCTGAACCCATGATATTTTAGGATGTTGAGAGGTATTATAGGAGAATCTTGGTTTATTTTGCTAGATGCTGTTCTGGGGGAACTTGGGTAGTAGTTGGGAAAATAGATAAGATGTTATATTTCCAGGATGATTCTGATTTCCCTAGAGTGTTGTAGAGTGGGCAATTTCATCGGACCTTTCCACTATGTCCAGTCACTGGTCAAAGGTGGTATCAGAATTGATGTGTGGTTTCACTTCTCGGTGTAGGTTGGTATCTATAGCATGTAGGAGACTCTGCTTCGCTGAGTAGTCCTAAATTCTTCCTGGTGGGAAACCATTTGTCCTTGTTTCAAGTCTGATTTCACTGTCGAGAATCTAGGCTGTTTTTCCACTGGTAGTTTACTGGACTTGTAGATACTCTTCAAATATGGTATGTGTAGCTGTTGAGGGAAGAAAGTAGTCCTTAACTTTTGTTAGAGTCCTGGAACTCTGTGATGCCCTTGGGATGCTTCATATTGGGTGAATTTATCAAAGGCTTTCTCTCTGTAATATACTGAATGGTATTGCAGGGGTAGAGGGGGATCGTCAGTTATGCCAAACATGGTGATGTCTCGATATACAGTGATGAACCTAGAGTTGATTCACAATTGGGCTCAATCGTTTCCTTCTCCTATGAAAGTAAATGGTGCCAGCCATTTCGGATTATTGTTTTCCTGTGGTGGGACTGACATCCCGATTCCAGCAGGGGCTTGTATTGCTTGCTAGACTAGGTGGTCTTAGTGGACTTCGTAAATCATCATATACAGGTCTTGGTTCTGTTAGTTCTATTGAAAGACATGGTGGCCTAGGTGGTGAAGCTGGCGTTGCTGGTCTTGTAGCATCCTCTGAACTGGAATCTGTTCCTCATTCTGAGATTGGTGATTTCTTAGATTGCACTTCTTGGTACAGTTGTTCTTGGACTTGGTCTAGGGTCGGAGGTTGGGCTTGACCTTGGTCTTGTACTTAATCTTGGTCTTGGTGCTCTTCTTCGCTGCTGTTGCTATCTACTGAAGATAGTTCTGAATCCGCAAATGGTGGTACAAGTGGGAGTGCTGGTAGATGACTTTAGGGTTCTGTGGAGGAAGCGGCCAAACGTCCAGTGAAGTACTTTCTGGTATCACTAGGAAGTGAAATAGTTGCTAGATAGATTGAAGTAGTCTCACCTGGAGTCCCTTCAAGGACATCTAGGAAACGAAGAGGTATACTAGTACCGCAGGGTCCAGAAAGGGGAAGTGTAATCTGTCCTCTGAAGAAGACCAAAGGTATACTTGAGATTAGGTTGAAAAATGTAACATACAACCAAGTATCTCGAGTCTTGCGAATGGATTCCGAACAAACTATTACGATAGCTGGAGAAGCTTTGAAGGATGGGTCTTCAATAGACAAGGTATTTTGTATGCAACCATTACAGTAACCGTTCAACTTGTAATATTAAAGATGGTAGTCCTGAGTGGATTGCGAGTCCCAATCCTTAAGCCATTGCAGGCTCTTGAAATACAAATGCTTTAGCTAGGAAAATTTGTCAAAAGGGCAAACACCCGCACGAACAAACTTGCCAACAGAGTCAGCTTAACAAGGTAACTATATTGCGAAAACAGATACTCCAAGCGACTGGAATAGAGCTAACAAAATAACAAAAAGAATCCCAGGGGGGGCGGGCAAGAGATCGCTAATACTATGCAAATGCAGTAGGTATAGCAAGAGGATACCGACAGCCAAAGTAGTAAATGTAAGGAGGGGTAGTGATATTTGAAACCAGGTAAGAATAACACGTTTGGAAGTCATAACAAAGAAGGAAGGGACAACCAAATAGTAGAGCTTATCAGGTATAAACCATAATAAGCTATAACCACCATCATGTCGGTAGTCATAGTATATATATAGTTGGATTGCTTTACAATCGCACTCGTACACCTTCTGGGTATGCTAATAAGATCAAACTAGACCGTAGAGCTAAGCCACCTTCGGCACAGATTTACCCACTATCTACACAAGAATTAGATATACTCTCCGCCTTCATGTGAGAGAACCCGGAATCTGGCAAAATCCAGTGTTGAAAATCTTCCTACTCCATACTCATCGCGATTCTACCGCAACCTGGAGGAATTCTTCAGTTGTGCATTGACTATGGAGAACTCAATTAGATAACTATTATGAATTAGTATACTTTGCTTTTGCTTAATTGGCTACTTAATGGACTTGGAAATGGGACGGGTTCACCAAGCTGGACCTAAACAAAGAGTATTATGTTGTGCAAATTGCACCGTATATAGAGTGGATGACTGCCTTCAACAGTCGTTATGCCTTTATGAATATACAGTGATGCTATTTGAGCAATGCAACGTAGTATCCACCTTCCAGAGTCTGATCAATAGCCTATTCAGAGATATGCTTGATGCTGTAGTCATTATCTATATGGATAATATATGTATATACTCTTAGACAATTTGTAAACCTGTCTCCCTGGTACATCAGACGATGGAGAACCTATGAAAAGCAGCTCTTTCTATTGGCCTTAAGAACTTACCTTCTATCAAGGAGAAGTTGAATTCATATGTTACGAGATATCAAACTATGCAATATCTATGACAACCATATAGGTTATACTGATCAAGGCTTCGAAAACTACTCAGAATGTATATGACTGCTAATCCCCTATATGCATTGAAAAGTTTTGTCTTAAATTGATATGTGGATTTAGCAGAGTATCGAAACCATTATAGATCTCACCAAAATGGATGTAACATATAACTGGTCGACTGCTGAGTAGTGGTCCTTGGAATATCTGAAGATACAGAAGACCACTAGTTCGAACCTAACAAACTTTGATAGCTGATATCCTACCAAGTTGGAAACTGATGATATTGATATCTCAAGGGGTGCTGTGGTATCCCAGTTATGTGATAACCTGAAATGCTATCCCTAGCCTATGATAGTAGAAAGTTCCTACCAAGGGACATGAACTATGAAGTTCATGATAAAGAAAAGACTTTGATTCGAGAAGCTTTCAAGGAATGGGATCATCTCTTGCACTTAGTTGGAGACCACATAGTAGTCTACACATGCATCAAGAATCAAGAGTACTTTAATAGTAGAAAGGTCTTAAACCAAAGGAAGCCTAGTTTGAGTAATTTTTTACTAGGATTTAACTTACACATGGTAAACTGAGACTGTCTAGTGAATGAGAAAGCTGACGCTTTATCAAGGCTTTGTGACTACTACACAGACAGTGGTGGTGATTATGTTCTACGAACACATTTTACATATTGTGCATTCGAACTTATCACTAGAAGGTATTCTACTGTACCAACAGATCGTTCTTACATGCATATGATTCCACTTGCAATACGAGTTCATGAGTGCATTACATACTATAGCACAAGCTGACTAAGTTTGACTAAAATTGCTAGGGGCTGTGGTATGGAAGGAAACTACAGTGAACGCCCACATCGATATGTAAACAGATCTGCCCCACTTAAAGAAGAGAGCGTACGGCCCTAGGGATGACAAATTGTTGCCAACTATGATGAAGGCAGAACAGGATTTAAATGTTGCTAGACAGTTTGGAACATACAAACCTTAGCACAAGTTAAAGCAACTTCCTCTAGAACAAGATGGAGGAAAATATTAGAGAATACGTTAGAATGTGTAATGTTTTCCAGAAGAGCAAGACCATCTGCCAAAAGAAGTTTGGCTTACTAGCGCTCATTGCAGTACCTATACGATCTTGGAACGCGATTTTTAAGGAGCTTATTATAGCATTGCCACAGTCAGAGGGATATGAGAATGTTTGCGTTATTGTAGACAGATATTCCACAATAGGTTACTTTATCCCACGGGCAACGGAGATATCCATACATGATCTGGCACCAATATTCCAGCAGGTGATTTCTCACTTACATGGAGTCCCAGAATCAATCATCTTGGATCGTGATCCCAGATGTACATCTAAGTTTCAGATGAGTTTCATGTATCTACTACCACTGGAACTCAATATCTCGACTGCTTTTAATCCAGAAAACGGCAGGCATACTGTTTTTTTTTTTGAGTTAATTAGACGATGTAACTGTACCTCAGAAGCTCCTGTTCAAATCATCAAGATGATTAGACTATGGGCGAACTGCAAGGATAATATGCAAACAATATATTAGTTTCTAAATCGTGTAAGGCCTCTCACTTTGAGATGAATTATATGCCTGTCACTATACGTTGTTGGACTGGTACAGTCTCTGTAAATCAGAGTATATACCCGATCTGCAATCTAGTCGTTAAGGATTGGAGTGCCAACTGCAAGATAGAGAAACATTACCGTAGGCTTAGGAAGGACGGTGCAATCAGGTGGACCAAAACTAGTTATACTCTCCAGAATATATTACCATAGAGAATGTATCAGTGGGTAGAGTCAAGAATGCAGATTATGATATATTGAATAGACACAATATTCACACTCAGTGTCCTAAGGCAAAGAAGACAACATAATATTTTACCTATTGGAAGTCATGAGAAAGAGAGACACACTAGCCTCCGGCCTGGTAGTGCCTGCATGCTGGACATTCTACCCAGTCTACAATGTGGCTCTCTTAGAACCATATTGCGAGAACGCAGTGTGTAGGCCCGCAAAGAAGGAACCAGTACCTGACATTATCGTCACAGACCCGAATTATCTAATATAAGCCATACTCTTCATCTGGTTCTATGGAAGTATAAAACAAAAATTCTCTAACCCGTTTATATAATGCCTAGTGTTGTGGGAAGGGTATAGAAGGAACCAAAATTGGTGAGAACAGTTCTATATATTGGAAAGAACGGCAAGCAACAGGTTGAATCATTTTTATAAACAATATGCTAATAAACTATGGGATCACTGTATATGAACCAGGCACCAAGAAGGGTGCTGGAGCAGGATATCCTCTCCCATAACTAAAGTTGTAACCTTTAGGACAGACTTGTGGAAGCAGGGCGTAGTGTAAAGAGTACAAATTAGTTGGTATGACTTACCGAACCACTGCCTAGCCAGTCGCCACTCAGGGACCCAGAAACGAATATAATATTAGACTAATAAAGTGAGATGACACCTATAGGGACCTAAATTGGGGAAAGGTTCTTACGAACTCAGTAAGGTGGTGCAACTGAACAAGGTTTGGTAAACCTGATTCTTACTTGATTCGGGTAACCGAGTTCGGCTGGTGAACCTCTTAGCAGAGTGAGGTCGGGTAACTCTCTTGCCCTGGATAACCTGCAGGTCTAGTTAGACAGGGTAACCAGTTAGACCGGGTAACAGAGGCTTTGTTGGAAAACAAGGTTAGTGGTATATAGGCTTCTTGGCCACATCCATCAAAGTCATAACCAGATTAATAGTTGCTGCTGCATGAGTAAATAAGGGAGATATTATTGGACTTGTTCTGTAGATAATAATAGGCATTACGCAGACTTCCAGTGCAATTAGGAACATGTTGTTGGCAGGTCACCCTATCTTGGTCTCCAAGTATGTGAAGAGCAATCTCCAGTTATCCTACTATAATGGTATACAACACGTGAAACTCCACTATAGTCACTGCAAGATTTTTTGGAAATTTTGGCCACCTAACAACCCCCTCTTGCCCTGGCGTTTGCAATTTGGGTAATCATGGTATAGTAATAAATTGATAAAACACTAGAAAAATAGAGAGTAAGAATGAAGTGCTGTAACACTGTATATGTTACTGCCGTGCATGTGTAATGATTCTCTCCCCAAGATAGATATTGTGGTAGGTGAAGCCAAACAGCAGCAGATTGTTAGTTTTGAGACAAGCAGGCAGTCTGAGGGTACTGTGGGTACTGTATGTCCCTCAGGGAGGAATTAGAGGCCTTCAGAAATGCACTCTCGTAGTCATGAATATACCAACTATGGCTACAGAAAGCTTAACTTGTCAAGTAAGGATTGCTCATATGGTATAGCATTACTGAGGGATGTTACAGGCCCCGAGAGGTGCTGATCCTCATCACCGGCTAGGCCGTCTCCAAATGGTAGGCTCAGGGTAGTGCCCATTAGGCCAACTCAGTAGGGACACTTATAGGGAAGTCACCAACTCACAAACACAGTAGCCAATCATTCAAGTACACCAAGTTGACTTTAGTGCTTCTGTAGACTAAAATACCATATAGCTACAATGTCTCCTAACTATATATGAATCCAAAATAGAATTGTCAGTTATCCATTGACAATACAGTCAGCTAAATTATTTTCCTCCCCTGAAGACATTTTCAAAATACATTGCACAAGACCTCTCTAATTGTACTCACTTTTCTCACCCTAGCGATCAACAAACCAAGAACTTAATTCCATTATGGTTAGTCCTGCCTAGCTTGTAGTTGTACCCTAAACTACAATTACTTACGGGCTCGCAACTGTATACACTCTAGAGAGTGTCTGAGTGCTTTATGCAAATTTACAGCTCAGTGCAAATTTGTGGGTTCATCTGGCTCTATAGCTAACAATATTTTTTAGCTTCACAATACACTTTAGCTTAATAACACTTTATGACTAAATTCACTTTAGTTATATCATGTTATAATTTTGTAGATTAAAATTATCTTTTAGTTTTGTATTAAACTACCAACTGTTATTAAATTACAAAGTATTATTGATCCATAAAGTGGTGTTGAGGTGTAAAGTTTGTTAGCTACAAAGTTAGATGAAGCCAGAAAGTGATGCAGTGCCAGATATTTACTATGTTAAGCTACAAATTTCTGTTGAACTGTAAATTTGAATTGAGCTGTCTGGCATTCTTGAGAGTGCCCACAGTTGCCCTCCAGAAAGCCATTCTGGGTTTGAGAGGATCCACAACCTTGGTATAACTATCTGTCTGATGAACCCTACTGGCAAAAGGGTGCTCTTTAATGGTCAGGATAGGGAGGGATGTAGTTAGCTTTATAATTATAGTTAAGTAAAGGTATATGGCACTCTACTCTGATAAACTAACTATACTCTCTAGACAAATTCAAATACTGTGATGCTCCTGATTAATGATATTAAGTCTTACCTGTTGATACATTTATTTTATCTTTACCTCTCATGATTAATACCATAAGTCTATTGAGGCAGTTCCAACCTTGGAATCTATGTTTCCTCCCGATGCTCTCCTTACAAGTACTCGTTCCAAGGTTGCGGCGTTTGGCCGCAACCCCCGCATGTTCGCAGGCTCACAACCGGGGGCACTCATACTGAGTGCCTGACAGCTCAACATCACTTTGTGGCTCAACATCACTTTGTGGCTCAACATCACTTTGTGGCTCAACATCACTTTGTGGCTCAACATCAGTTTGTGGCACCACAGCACTTTGTGGCTCAACATCACTTTGTGGCTCAATACAGCTCAGAAGAGTAACATAACATTTTAAAGTAGTAGTATATAACTACAAATCTATTTCCGCAATTTGGCATTTTTAATACCCCTAATAATAAGCTTGGATACCTTCCTTTTATATGCTAAAATAGAAGCCCTGTCCTTTGCATCCTTTGCCTTAGCCTTTACCCTGGCTGATTCCCTGGCCTTTGCCCTGACTTGGAACTCCTTGCCTTTTGCCTTGATCTCATCAAGGAATGGTTTACGTCTTGCTTGCTCTGCCTTCTTTTTAGCATTCTGAGCTCTTCTAAGCTGTATCTCTGCCTTTTCCAACTCTGCATCCTCCTTTCGTTTGACCATCTGTCTCGCTTCAGAGGCATATATCACTCCCCCCTTTTGGATCTGCCTTCGGCTTTGAGCCCTTCGTCTGGCATTCCTTGCCTCCTCGGCAGCTCGGGTATGCTCCATTTGTTCCATTGCCAATGCACCTGATTGTGCAAGGGCTAACCCTCCTTGAAGGACAAGCTTTAGCTTGTTTTGGAAGCTGGGTGGTAGGGTTTTTGCTTCGCTGAGTAATTCTTCACTCATGGTTTGGAGGCTGGCAACAGTAGAGGAAATAGTGAAAGGAGATTCAGGTTGCTGAGGTAATGGTGCTTGAGGAGTGGATACTGCCT
>QFET01004531.1:0-45177 GCA_003316355.1 Tuber calosporum
ATTCTTGCTTCCTGTTGAAGTCTTTTAATCCTTATCGTATTGTTCTGTTCCTCTTGAGGTAACCGCCGACTGAGGTGTTCGGAGTTTTCTTTTCCCCATATAACTGTGACAACTAGGTTTCAGTTATTCTGCAGGTTGTCAAAGTGATGAGACTGAAGTATAGCCTGCTTGGCATGCTCAGCTCCCTCCTCAGGGCGGTACTCTGGCCGCCTGCTTAAAGCATCCGGTTTGCCCTCTCTGGTTCCAGGTCGATAAATGATTTTAAAGTTAAAATCAGTGAGCTTCTGAGCCCAGCGAATTTGTCTTGCCGACCAGGCCTTTGTTGTGAGAAAATATTGTAGGTTTTGATGATCGGTGTATATGGTGAATGGTTCATCGGTCCCAGCAAGATAGTGTCGCCATTCTTCCAATGCAACTAATATTGCCAACAATTCCTTGTCATAAATGTCATAATTGCGTTCAGCAGGTGTCAACTTTCAAGAATGGAAAGCGATAGGATGTGGCTTTTTGTCCGAATATTGTGAAAGGACACATCCAAGAGCGTAATCGCTGGCATCTGTTTCCACTACTGTTTGCCTGTCCGGATGGAAATGACATAATATCGGAGCTGTGATAAAACGACGTTTGAGCTCCTCAAATGCTTGCTGTTGCTTTTCACCCCAAGAAAAATCCTTTGTGTTACCCTTAAGCAAATCTGTAATTGGCGCGCATAGTGCGGAGAAATTCTTTATGAACCGCTGGTAGAAGTTGGCGAAGCCCATAAATATTTGAATTTCTTTTACCGAGGTGGGTGGTTTCCAGGCCTTAATTGATTCCACCTTTCTGTCGCTCATAGTAACTCCATCAACGGCCACAATATACCCTAGGAACTCCACTGATGTGACATGGAAGGTGCTTTTCGTAAGCGAGATGGCCATTCTGTATTCTCGAAGTCTTTCTAAGACTTTTCTAACCAATATGACATGATCCTTTTCAGATTTTGAGTATATAAGTATATCATCAATGTATACTACTACTCCTTCATCAAGGAAGTCTTTCAGGATCATAGTCATTATTGATTGGAAGGTGACTGGTGCATTTACCAGACCAAATGGCATGACATTATATTCATATAAGCTGTATCGTGTGCGAAAAGCTGTTTTCCATTCATCGCCCTTTCGTATGTGGATCAGGTGGTAACCGTCCTTCAGGTCCAACTTGGTGAAAATAGTGGCTCCTTCCACACGGTCGCGCAGTTCCGTCATAAGGGGTAGTGGATCTTTGTTGTGGATAGTGACCTTGTTTAGTCCTCGGTAGTCAACTACCAACCTAAGACTTCCATCCGGTTTTGGCACAAAAGGTATTGGTGCTCCGGCTGGTGATTTGCTGGGGGAAATTTTTCCTTGTTTTAACATATCATCCAGATATGTTCGCAGTGTTTTTAACTGCTTTTCCGAGAGGGGATAAATTGGTCCCCAGGGTGGTTGGGAATCTGGTTTGAAGTCAATAGCATGATCGAAGGTCTGATGAGCCGGTAGTTTCACCGCAGTTGATGGGTAGAAAAGGTCTTTGTAGTTATGATATTGCCCGGGTAGTGTATTAAGGATTATTTCTTCCTCATCATCTACTCTCGAAACTCTTACAATAACAACTGCCTCTGGATCTTCCAGAACCTGCTCATCCCACTCGAGTGATATACCTTCATCCTCCGGTAAGAGGTGAAGCTGACATCCCTGAGCTTCGAACCTCCAGCTTTCTGAGTCTTGAATTTCGGTTATAGGACGTTCATTATTCCACCACCCAAATGGAATTATTATTCCATAATTTCCGATTGGTGCGATCTCACACACAATCTTTGATATGTGTTTATTTTTCCCCATTTCCAGGTAAAGGGGAAGGGTGAAATCCCTTCCGGTAGATAATTCGTTTCCTGTAATACCCAAAATGGGTATCGGATCCTCACGAGACTTGTAAGGAATATTCAATCCCTTGATTAAATTTTCGTGTATAACAAAGATATTGGATCCAGAGTCTAATAAAACTCTTTTGTGATATCGTTTCCCGTACACATAGATATGTGCAGTTCCTTCAGGACATTGGTAGCCTTTTGGTTCTTCGTGTTTGAGCTTTTATCGCTTATGCGACGTTGTTATCTCCGTTCGTCCTCGCTTAGAAGACATTGTGGTTGTATAGCTTGGGTGTTCGTGACAACGCCAGCATTGTTTCGACCATAGAGGTCTCCTCCGACGAACTAAACAAAGAGTTAATTATTAAGATTCTGGGCAGCCCACTACAAGCGGTCTTTACCCCCTGCCGAGGGGCTCCCAAAAAATTAAAACCCCCGTTAATAGGGGAGAAACCAGTAAAACGCCATCAAAATGCAACAAAGAAATTATACTTCTCTGCCTTTCGTGTAGGATCATACCCTAAAGGAGTAATAATTTTAGAAAATAAATTATATTTTCGAAAAGAGCAGAAAATTCCGCAAATAGTAACCGTTTCCGAATTTGGAATATCTCGCACCAATGTGGTATTATTTAGGTTGTCGTGGTTGTTGTCACGTACACAACACGTCCCTGTTAGGCGAGCCCATATCATGAGGTTTCCCAGAAGACTTTACAGCTGTTCAGCTATGGTCTAGTGGTAAAATGAGCCTGGCCCGTTCATTTTGTCCGCAGGGTCCTGCGTTCAATCCACCCTTCTCGCGGATTAAACAACGGTAATTTGTACCGGAGGCATCTAGGGCTAGAGCGTACCGGGGGGTCACCCCTGCTACTGCCCAGCACTTCCCGAGTGTCTAAAAATGGGAAGCACATCTAAGTGCCTAAAAAGGAGAACCTTCTTCCGAAGAAGTAAAAAGCAGGAACCTAAAATTGGAACCAATCTGAGGGAAAAAGAATAACTGAGATCTCCCTGACGGGGGAGGTCACATCCTCCGGTCCCCTGAATTCAATCAGTTGAAGCACGCTACGGAACCTCCTCGAGGTTCCAGGGAACGACGGTTCCCAGCATGCAAACATGGACCTGCATGCCAATTTTTTTGAAGAATTTTTGAATTCTTTTTTTCGTTGGTAACTTCATTGTCGTGATCCTCAGCACCCTAGACTTGAGGGTTCCCAGTTTCGATTCCGGTCGCTATTGCTGGTGCCCCGAATACCCAATCGCCGTCGCCGTTGGTGCCTTTAGGACATTTCTGTGTCCGATAATTCGCATAACCGAGGTGCTGGTTCGCTCTGAATCTGGTTTACCTTTGGCTGTGATGTTCTTACAGCAAGAGCAGCCGTCTGTGGTTTGCTGGAAAACTTTGGTCAGTCCTTCGTTGGTTGCTTAGCGAAAGCTCTTGCTACCACTATGTCCTTTCGACATTTTCGCCAAGTGTGGTTGTTGAGGCCGTACTGAGTGCAAGCCTTTCCTGTCTTTCGCTTATCCACAACGCCTTGCGGGATTCCATCATGAGCATTCTTCCAGTCCGTATGCTCATCCTTATTATGGGATCCTCCTTTCTTTTCCCTTGGTTTTCCTTTAGCTGACTTCCATCGGGTAGGATTATTTTTTTGTTTCTGGTCAGTGTATCCGTGTTTGGTGTTGAACCCTTTTGCTGTATCATCGCGTTTTCGCTTGGATGCTCCACTGTTTGAGGGCTCACCTTTGGATAGTTTCCGCCGTTCCAGAAATTCCTCCTCTTGTCTGCCAACTTCCCGTATGGTTTCCATCCATTCCTCATCTGAGGAAAACTTTAGATGAGATAACCGGCGAAGAATTTCCTCAGTAAGCTTGCTTTCCACCCATATCCTCCAACTAATTCCTGTGAGACTGGCCTTGATGTTGAGATTTTCAAGCAGTAGAAGATAGGTGTCGATTTTTCCCTTATAGACTACCTTAGTCATTTCTTCTAGGGCTCGTCGTTCCTCCTCGATGCCGATATATCGCTTGGTAATTTCTTGTCGAAAGCGTTCCCATGTGGAATAGTCTGGGTCCCGGGTATATCCTCCTAATACACCCATTACCTTCCAGTATTTCTCCGAGAAGGGTGCCACTTTGTTCCCCTTTGTTTTCCCCAAGGCAAACACTATTCGGTGTGCATGATTTTCCCACTGTGTAGGTTTGCGATCGAAGTAGTCTTCACAGGCTGTCAACCAGTTTCAAACATCTTGGTTGTCATTTCCTTCGAAGAAGTAGGGTGGTTCCGCTATTAGCTTTGCTGGTCGGGAGAGTCCACCGATACGTTCTAAGAAAGCCATAGTTAACCTGTCCTCAGGTACATCGTTTCTGTGAATAGACGGTAAACGGGGAGCGCGTTCCGGCCTGCCGCCCTTTCTACCCCGTCCCTCCTCTCCATCACTATCAGACCCATCATCATCTGGGTCAGGGGCATCACCAAGGTTACCTGGTGGTGGTGGCGGTGGTAGGTTATTTCCTCCATGGTCAACTCCTTTGCCTTTATCCTTCCTTGGAGTTGATGCTGATTCCTTTGTAGGAATAGTACCTTCTATTGGTACCATTGTGGGTCATCGGTTAGACGGTCCTGGATCACCATCACTAGGTCCATACTGTGTTGGTGCAGGTGTCTTTTCCGCTAATCGAAGTACCAGAGCATCTAGGTAGCCCTTCATACCTGCACTCTGTTCTCGTTGCTGTTGAGCAGCAATTTCTCGTTGCTCATTCATCCTTCTGGTCCATTCCTGTTCCTGTTGGTTCAACTTAGCATTGAGTTCCATTAGTGCCTTTTCCAGGATTCGGTCCCTGGTTTCTGAAACTTGTGCCTGTTGCTCTTGTTGAGCCTGTTGGCGTCGAAACTCTTCCTGAACCTAGGCACGTAACCTTTGCTGCTCCCGTTCGGTGTCGCCACTTAATTGTTCCAATGCATGGCGACCTTCCTGTATCTCAGCATCAGTGATAACTTCACCTCTGGCCATACAGCTCTGCAGCAATTCTAGCATTGTAAAACCCTACCTGGCCTCCTGTGATAGTGCTGAGATCGCTATGTGATTCTCATCGGCACTTTCTTTCAAGGATCAGTCCAGGTGGCGTAATGCATAGACAACATTTTGCTGAAAGTTATCTTGCGTATTGACAGGCTTCTTGGTTCGCTCGGCACGTTTCTGAACTCTTGATGGTGGACGACCCAAATGAGTAATGGGAGAGCTGGTACGGCTTCGGGACGGGATTAAAGATGCCGAAGGGGTAGATTCCGTGTCATCCTCTTCGATCATCCTGTCATTTCCCAAAGGACTAGGAATAGGTGTGTCATCCCATGCCATATCCATGGCAGCTCGCTTAGATACCCAAATGATTTATCTTTGAGAAAATATAATATAACCAGTAGTCTGGCTTCTAGGCCAAAGGTGCTAACTGGAAGAGAAATTAGCTTGAATAGCGGGGTTTTCACAAGGTCAGCAATAAGTATCTCTTCAAAAAGTAGGATATGGTAATTTATTGTTTGCGTTTTGTAAACGCAGTTACCCGCCGTCTGTGTTGACGATAGATATGTTCTGTATATATTCGCTGTATCCGAGCCAGTTGTCGAAGTGCTACTGCTTGGAGGTCAAGTGCGGATTCTTCGCAGAAGATAGGAAAAACGTTGTCAAAGTTGAGAGGTCGGCAGTGCCCACAATGTTGGCACTGATGAAAACTTTGAGCGTCAAAGTATTCTCTGGGCATGAGAGAATATAGAGTTGCTTTGGTGACAGGAGAATAACAATATAGTGTTACGGGGTAGCCAATTCAGTACTGTTGAATTGACTAGGCCGTGCTCGTATCGAGAAAATTGGAGAACTGTCAGGAAAGCTCGGTAAAAAGTATGATAAAAGATAAAAGGATTCTCGAAGGCTTTATAACTTGTTCACTTAATAACTGAATATATTGTTAAGGTCTCTTCTCCGTTGCTTGATGATCCCTTAACTACGGGGAGCTGCTAACTATTTATACACTTTTCCCGGTACTTAGGTTGGCCATATAAAAGAAGTATCCTTGGAAACTTCGGCCATGGTCTAATCAGTGCGAACACTGTTTGACCCTGAAGATGTATGACCCCACTACAGCAAATGATCCCCCGGACTATCTATTTGTCTGAGGGTGTCAAGCACTCCACCAGTAGATAGCCTTCGATCTCTTTGCCAATTGAACTAAGTTCAAATAGATGCCGCCCATTTGCGAACATCATACGGAATACCAGGTGATCAGTCTGGATGGCCGTCTTTCCTGCATATATGCACTCATGTGCAGATGCATTCGGATTATCAAGAATGCAGAAATACGTAATAGATCCACTTGGATAAATTACTCTGTCATCTTTCACCGAGGCTGAGTAGTTCTGGATACGATCCTACTTCTCGCCAGTGTGGGTTGTAGTCAATATAGTCACCTCCCGGCGCTATATACTATCACATCTTTAGACTGGAAAGTCTAGTACCATCTCCCATATGTGTAACAGAGTCATAGTATACAATCCCCATAGTATCCAATTTCCATAAAAGGTCATGTGCGCTAATCGTGTCACATGCGTGAAACCCCTGACTCATACTTGTAGTCAGGTGCGAAAGTCATAACATCATATGACCTCACAATTGTGAGTCATGAAACCAAAACCATAAATCAAATCAAAAACCATAATCATAAATGATCTCACAAATCGTGAGTCATGTGAAACATTTCATATTGCTAAGTCACAATTTGTGACAATAGCTCCTCTCTCCCCTCAGCTTGAGTCCCATCAAGCTATTCACCAAGTTTCATCACCTGGTTCCCAAATCTTCTCACATTGATACGGAACCTCCGTAAAATTTGTTCCGTTGTTCGTAACTGTTTCCTGACCATCTCCAATGTCAGGTCTGCCACCTCGATAGTTCGTCTTTGGTGCGCAATGGTGGCTTGTTGCGCTTCGAGGGTCTCTTCCTGGAGTCTGATCTTTCATTGGGCCTCATCCAGTTGGATTTCTAAACCCGAAATCTTTCTTTGGAGGCATTCGATATCTGCCTGCATGTGTTGGCTTTCGATATCGTTGTTTCGGGTTTCTTCGCCCCTCTCCAACCTTCCCCTCCTGGCTTCCGTGCGCTGAGCATCCTTCCTGCTCAGTTCTTCTCTTTTAACCCACGCCTTGGGGTAGTATCCTGCCCGGATCTTCGCATCCCGGTGGGCACGACAATTATTTTGGTAGCACTCCTCCCATCTCGTTTCTGCATGTGGTTGCTTTGGCCAGTAACTGGCCTCTTCCTTGTCTTCTCTATGGACGTTGCAATGCTCGTCATAGCATGCCGTCCAGCTCATCGCGTTGTGTTCTGATGCCCTTTGCCGGTCCTCTACCTTTGTGTATCCTGGGCTGGTTGGAGTGATTCCTCGCATTGGATCTCCCCAACCGTCGTTCGTTGCTTCTTGTTTGATTTCTTCCCAGCCTTGGTTTATCTGGCTATCGTTCATGGAAGTGTTTGATTGCATTTTCCGTGTGTTCGAAGTTTTCTGCTGGGTACCAAACTTTATCGTGATCAGGAGAATATCCTGTCCACTTCGCTCCATATTGGAGTTTTCCGTAGTGTCGTCGTGAATCGACTATTTCTTCAAGTTTGTATTCTATTTCGCCTTCGATTCCGATTGGTGGTGGTGGTGACTGGATCTGTGATGGGAATCTTTGGTCTTGGTAGGGTTCGAGAATTGAGATATGGATGGTGTTGTGTATTCTCATCGATTGGGGAAAGTCCAGTTTATATGCACTGTTCCCCACTCTGGCCAAGATTTTGAACGGCCCCATCTTTCTGTAATCTAGTTTCTTGCATGGTCTTGTGGTCCTTACATTCCTTGGTAGGAACTATACCATATCTCCTGATTTCAAATTCGGATCGGGTTTTCTGTGTTGATCGTAGTTTACTTTTGGTCGAAGTTGTGCAGCCACCATTTACTCGCGTATGGTATCGTGCCATTGGTTTATTTCGTTCACCGGAATCTTCCGATCTGGTATCAGATAACCTCTTGTGTCATGTTTCGGGTGCTGTCCGTAGTTCGCAAAGAAGGGTGTTGTCTTAATTGTTTCCTGTTGTCCGTTATTGTATGCGAACTCCGCAAAAGGTAATAGTTCATTCCAATTATCCTGTTGATAATTGACGTATGCCCTCAGGTATTGTTCCAGGATGGCATTGGTTCTTTCCGTCTGTCCATCCGTTTGTGGATGGTAAGCCGTGCTCAGTTTTCTTTTGATCCCCAACCTCACGGCAGTTTCCTTCCATAGGTCCGAGGTGAACAGTGTCCCCCTATCGGTGATGATATCTTGCGGTAGTCCGTGTAACCGAAAGATTTCTTTAGCAAAGGTTTGCGCGAATTGTTTTGTTGTCATATCTTTCCTGCATGCAACAAAATGATACATTTTTGTCAGTCTGTCAATGACTACCAAGATGGCGTCATAGCCGTCCGATTCTGGTAAATCTGTTATAATATCCATTGAAATCGACTTCCATGGCTTATCGGGTGCTTCGTTTGATTGTAGTTGACCATACGGAGCATGTCGGGATGATTTCGTTCTTTGACAAATGTCACAGTTCTTGACATATTTCTTGATCGTTTCCCGCATTCCTGGCCAGTAGTAACTGCGACTGATGAGTTCCGTGGTCTTCACTGTCCCTCCATGTCCTGCTTGCAAATTGTCGTGATTTTTTCTGATAAGTTCTGTCCTTATCTTCTCCTCTTCTGGTACCCAAATCTTGTTCTGGTACCATAGGCAGTCATCCTTCCATTGGCATAGCCCCAAGGCTACATCCTTCATTTCTTTTGTTCCTTGTTCGAGTGCTTTCCTTATCTCTTGTATATGCGGGTCCCTCCCGCTCTGTTCCTTAAGATATCTCATCTCTTCTCCAGGAAAGCTAATCGTATCCATTTCCTGTATCCTTATCTCCTCAAAGTATTTTTCTTGTGGTAATAGGATCCTTTGTTTCTGTTTGATCCTGTCGGCATCCTATTCTGGTGCATCTTGACTTCTTCTTGTCAATGGGTCTGGCTTGCCGCTTTCCTTTCTTGGCCGGTATTCGATTTGTATATTGTATTGGCTTAACTTCTCGCTCTACCAGATCTGTCGTTCATTGAGATCTTTTGTTGTTGTGAAAGGGACCAGATTCTTATGGTCAGTGAGGATCCTTATCTTGTGATGGCTTCCCAACACATATCTTCTCCATTCCTTGAGTGCCTGTAATATGGCCAAGAGTTCTTTGTCATGAATATCGTAGTTGCATTCCGTATTCGTTATTGTTTTTGATCGAAATGCCACGGGTCGCCATTTCTCGCCTTCGCACTGTTGTGATAGAATTCCTCAACAGACATACTTCGATGCATCTGTTTCAATCATAATCGGTCTTTCCCGATTGTAATGGGTGAGTACGGGTGCCGACGTTATTTTTTGTCTCATTGTATCGAACGCCTCGCTTTCTGCTGTACCCCATTCCTATTTTGCATTTTTCTTTGTCAGATTGTATAGAGGTTTTGCTGTCCTGCTAAACCCCTCAATGAATCTTTGGTAAAAGTTGCAGAATCCCATGAATCTTTGGATATCGGTTTTGTTCTTCAGAATTGCCAATTCCCAGATGGCTGCCGTCTTGAAAGGATCCATCCGGACTCCTTCTTGGTCAATAATAAATCCTCAGTATTCCACCTCTGTTTTGTGGAATTCGCACTTAGTTGGCTTAATTCTCATTCCGGATTTTCCAATCGCTTCCAGGATTTTTCCCACGTCATTCTGGTACTCCTCCATTGTTTCTGAGTACACCAGTACGTTATCCAAATATACTATGCAGCATATGTCCAAGAATCGGTGTAACGTTTGATTGATCCATCTCTGGAATGTTGCCGGTGCATTGGTCAAGCCGAATGGCATTACCAAGTATTCGTAGGTTCCGTATCGTGTCGCGAATGTAGTTTCCCATTCGTCTCCTTTCTTGATCCGCACGTTCTGGTATGCATCTTTAATATTCAGCTTCGTAAAGTATCAGGCGCTATTTAGCCTATCTAAGGCTTCGCCGATGAGTGGCAGTGAGTACCGATCTTTTTTCGTGACTTCATTAAGTCCTCGGTAATCTACGCATAGTCGTAATTTTCATTCCTTCTTCTTGACGAAAAGGATGGGTGCTCCTGTTTCCACGAAGGAGTCTCGTATCCATCCCCGTTCCAGATTCTGTTTCAAATAGCTTCTCAATTCTTCCAATTCCGCCGCTCCTAGTGGATACAACCTTTTTGCAGGGATTGTCTTTCCCTTTTCAAGGTTAATCTCGTGGTCAACTCCTTTTCTCTAAGGCGGTAACGTGGTTTTTTCTTTCTCTTCGAAGAGATCCAGGTATTGGTGATATACCTCTGGTATCATTTGTTCCAAGGGTTCTTTCCCTTGATACTTTTTGGCCTTAATAGCCAGCTCGGTACTGACATTCATTGCCTTCAGATCGCATTGGCCGTCCTCCTGGTTCCACTATAGAATGCCTGTGATCTCTCCTCTTCTGTAGAACTTCCAAAAGGCTTGGGCCGAGATCTCGCAGATCTCTATTCGTTTCCGGTCCTTTTTTGTTTCTTCCCGGGTACCTTCTGATTCATTTCTGTCCCGGTCTCTTTGGTGGTCCATACTTCCGAATCCTTTGTCTTCTCGTTCAGTCTTTGGAAGTACTTCGACTTCCTTGCATTCCCTGTCCAGGTATCTTTCACATATCATTTGTGCTATCCTGTCACCAGAGTTGACTGTATAGTCTTCGTCCCCGAGGTTCACCATTACTACCTTTAGTTTACCTGTATAGTCCGCATCTATTACACCCGCGTTGGTTGTGAGCCTGTTCTTGACTGCTAACCCGCTTCGTGGTGCAATGCGCCCATAAGTGCCCTGTGGTAATCCGATGGCTATTCCGGTTCGGATGACCTCTTGCCCTTTGGCTCGTATCGTTGCTCTTTCGCTAGCATACGGGTCGTGTCGTGCCGCCCTCACTGAGCCTCTCGTAGGCATCGTTGCCTCTTTAGTCAATCTTTTGACTAGGATCTGCTTATCCGTTTTTGCCTGAACCATTTAGAACTTCATATCTAAGTTCTCCACCAGGGCTTCCGCTTCCGGGACTGTAAAGACCCTCAGTGACTCTTTTAAACACCAGGTCGTGCATCTCTCACTATCAAACGTGATGGTCCCCTTTCCCCAATCAATCGAGGGGCTATGTTCTCTCAACCATGGCATTCCAAGAACTGCTTCATGGTTGTGTAAATTTGCCACTTGGAAGGTAATCATTTCCCTATGGCTACCGATGTCCATAGGTACTGTCGTCGTATGAGTAACTGGACCCATCACTCTGAGTTTGCCGTCCACCAGGTAAATCTTTTGTTGTTGTCTGGCTTTCGCCATAGGCATGCCGTACTTTTCACATACCTCCTTATCAATAAAGTCCTCAGTCGCTCCTGAGTCAATCATTCCGTTGATGCTGATAACCTTGTCGCTGCCATGTAGTCACATTTTTACCATCACATGGTCGTTTTCGTGGTCCAGTGATTCCGTGTTGTTTAGTGCCGCGTAGAAATTTCGTATCTCGATGGGTTTCTTTTTCCCCTTGTCCCTCAGACTATCGCTTACTGGGGACCGTCGTCTTTTTCCTCTTCGTTCTTTTCAGTTTCGAGATCCATTTCGCGGATTGCTGTTCTTTGTTTCCATCGTGGGTTCTGAACCCTACTGACTGTCCTCGCCGGGTATTCTTTTTCGTCTTTTGGGTTGGTGCAGTTTCTCATCATGTGTCCTGGCTTCACACATGCCATACACAGATTGTTGTTTCTTCTCCTCCAGTATTCGGTCTTTGATATGTTAAGAGCTTGTCTTCGCCTCATTGCATCTAGGTCCATTGGATCTCCCCGAGACTTCTGTATCCGTTGGGTCTTGAAGGTGCCGTCGTAGTTTCTGGAGTTGTCGTATGTTTTAGTCTTTGACCTTCCTTACATATGTTTGATAACGTCCAAGCGGTTTTCTTGATTAATAGCCCACACAGCCATTTCTTCCGTCGTCGTGAAGTCTTGAGCCCTCATGGCCCAGACGTTCTGAACATCTTCGTGTAAGCCCCTTAGAAACGCCCTTCCCAAGGTTGCTTCGTCGTATTCTGCCTCTGTTGCCAATAGTCGTAACTCGTTCCAGAAATCCGTCACATTCCGGCTCCCTTGCTTGATTTTCTCGATTTTATTTCTTGCCATTTCTCTAGCATTCACGTCGCCGAATTGCATGCATAGAGTGGCTTGAAATTCTGCCCAGTTATTCCATGTGGCTGGGGTCTTTCCTTCCACATATGGAGTAATCCATTTGCCTACGGGTTCTCTCAGTAGGGATTTGGCGAAGTCCACTTTCTATCAGTCTTCGTTTTCTCCCCATCCTAGTGCTTTGTAGTACATTGCAAGTTGGACTAGCCATGTTCGCAGTTTGGTACAGTCACCTGTAAATGTATCCGGTGTTTTGATTTTCGGCCTTCCTACCGTCTGTTCTTGTCGATTTTCCTGAACCGTTCTGATCAACTCTTGGAGTTGTTCTCTCGTGAGAGTTATCGTATCCGCTGGTCCTACTACCCCTGACATTCTGAGTATTGGAGATGCTCCAGAACTTACTGATCCTGATCTTGATCTTGCTTCCAGGGTGACCGGGCTCGGAGGTCTTGGGGATCCTTCTCACGATATCTCGCTTAAGGCTTGTCCAAGTTCTGCTTGTAGTCCTAAGAAAGTATGTGGATCGTTGAAGTCTGGTACTTCTGTATCTGTAGGTGAATCCGTCTTGTATTCGTTAAGTGTCGCAAAAGACGCAACCAAATGTTACAAACCTATCCTTAGTCTGCCGGACAAGGCACACTACCTTCTTTAACAGCAACAGGTAACGATACGTACAGCTCGTCTTACCGCTCTTCGGTTCTTGTAACCTTATGTTACTCAGGGAATGCGGAGTCCTTTCACTCCTAGCCCGTGCGACTACTCCTAAGCGATACGTTATCGAAATCACCTTTCAGTCGGTGATGTAAACGGATGGTCGTAATAAGAGTAAAGTATCGATTGAACTAATAGGTAAATCATAATATAGGAAGTAACTTGGGTGGTTGTGTGAAGAGCTAGCTATCTGTGTCCGTGACCCTCCTTATATAGGCGCTCTTCCCCCAACCCTAACCCTGGTGACTTTACTATGAGTTACCCCTTTATTATGACTGCCGTATGAGTATAACAAACATCCTATGACTCACAATTTGAGTCATAGTATACAATCCCCATAGTATCCAATTTCCATAAAAGGTCATGTGTGCTAATCGCGTCACATGCGTGAAACCCCTGACTCATACTTGTAGTCAGGTGCGAAAGTCATAACATCATATGACCTCACAATTGTGAGTCATGAAACCAAAACCATAAATCAAATCAAATACCATAATCATAAATGATCTCACAAATCGTGAGTCATGTGAAACATTCCATATTGCTAAGTAACAATTTGTGACATCACGCTTCGTTTGAAGCAAGGACAAAAGTTCTCCGACCACATCGCATGCTTCGAATCTGCTTGGAACAGACTGTCACAACGATGCACATCGACACCAGACGATGCTGATGAATTTCGAAAAATTATGTTCACCGTCACTCGATCCCAAGTCATGAAAGGCTCGTACTTCATGATATCCGTACGCGAGATCCATCCTGAGCTGTCCGACATGCTTGCCGCATGACAGGAAGAACGGTATGCTGACATAAGAAACTTCTTTGTCAGCAGAGAAGAGGAAAAAGGAGAAAGGGTAGAAGAAGAAAAAGTACTATCGGTACCATTCAAGAAGAACATTCGATAATGTACCTATTGCAAGGCAAGGGGTAAGAGATGGGACAATCATGTTACTGCCAAGTGCAATAACATGAAAAGAGACAAGGTAAAGAAAGGAAAAACAAGTACCGCCGCTACAACAGATGCAACAGTCACGGTTTTGATAGCGAGGGATACCCCATCAACAAACATCACCTGGGATTGGCTCTGCGACTCAGGAGCCTCAAGTCATATATCACCAAACCAAGGTGACTTTCTACATATGAACCCCTCAAGTGACATCATAATAACAGCAGACGGCAGTATCCATCAAGCCACCGGCAAAGGAGACGCACAACTACATGTACTTTTGCTGGATGGATCCAAACATACAGTCGTGCTTCGATCCACACTGTATGTACCTGAATTTAGATATTCCTTGGTCTCAGAGTCTCGATTGGACGATGCAGGAGTAGAAATAAACGTCAAAGGAGGAAAAAGGGATTACAAAAGAGGACAAAAAGGTTTCATGGCGGCAAAGAAGGAAAATAGATTGTGGCAGGTTTTATTATCTAATGATTTTTCTTTTATTACACCGTACGAAAAGTTGCATCAGAGTCTTGGACATCCAAGTGTAATCAAGGACTGTTACAAAGACTCGTCTCCCATCGCTCCACCTAAGGATTTCGAATGTGATACCTGCAAAACGCACATCTCAACGCATTCGTCACCACCGTCAATTGGTATTAAGACTACCAGACCATTCGAGAAGGTTCATTCTGACCTAAGCGGACGAATATCGGAAAAAACACTAGGACAAAATGAATATTATATGACTTTTGTCGATGATTATTCACGATACTGCTAGATATACCTTCTACGAACTAAGAACGGAGCTGCAACTGCAATCAAACACTTCTGGGAACTGGTTCTAACACAATTTGAAACGAGGATCAAAAGATTTCATAGTGATAATGGAACCGAGTACATCAACCAGGAAGTGAAAGATATTTTTAACAACAACGGAGTAATACATACCACATCACCACCTCACCACCCTGAACTAAACGGAGTCGCCGAACGGATAAATCGAACTCTTACTACAATAGTAAGATGTATGTTACCATCCAACAAGAAATTCTTATGGGGAGTAGCATATTCAACTGCTGTTTACCTATACAATAGAAGATGGCATACAACAATCGAAACAACACCGTTCGAAAGACTATATAAGATGAAACCAACTATCGACCACTTGCATCCATAGTACACATCAGCAAGGATACATATACCCTCTGAAAAACGAGGCAAATTGCATCCAACAACAGAACAAGGTTACTTAGTAGGCTACACTTCAAATCCTACTGTGTATCGATTCTATGTACCTGGAAGACGCACAGTAACTGAAGCCAAGGATGTCAAGTTTAAGAAGATTAAAAAAGTTTCATTCGAATATCATCACACCCACGCAAGAACAAAATTATCCGAAAAGGTTGAACCTATACCTCAACAAACACCAACAACACCACATAAAGAACAAACCATTCCAGGCTCCTTCGAGGATACACCAACAACCATCCAGAAATATCCTCGTACAGGAACGATTCATCCGAATGTCACTGTTCGCAAAAAACGACAACCTAAATTGACCGAAAAAGGACAAAAACTCTTTCAAACACGTGTCAATAAGGAAATCAAAGTCCTTCGCAAAGAACTCGCCAAGCCAGAGAATGATAGGGAAAAGTGTGATCAAATCCGACAGGAAATACAGGAACGCGAAGAGTTACTCTCACAGTTTCAACTCCACACTGCCGGATTAATGTATCATATACCTGACCCTACCTCCTACAAGGAAGCTATGACATCGACAGAAAGAGACGAATGGATCAAAGCTATAGATAAAGAAATGAAGGTGTTGGAAACGAGGGAAGTAGGAGAAATCGTGGACAAACCAACAAATAAAAAGTAATCAAAGGAAGATGGGTTTACAAGGCAAAAGTGAAACACGATGGAAGTATTGAACAACGAAAAGGAAGATACTGTGCTAAAGGTTTCAGTCAAATACCGGGAGAAGACTTCGAAGAAGTCTATGCACCGGTCGCAAGACTTGAATCCCTTTGAGTATTACTCAGTATAGCAGTTCACCGGAACTACACTATACAACAACTCGATATCAAAAGCGGTTTCCTTTACAGAGACATCGATACGGAAACATATCTCGAAATGCCTGAAGGATATAGAATACCAGGAAAAGTGTGGAAGCTGAAGAAAGCAATGTACGGACTAAAGCAATCCCCACGACTCTGGTATCAACAATTGATAAAAACTCTCACATCCTTCAATCTTACGGTTACCGATTTCGACCCATGTATTCTCACCTCGCAAGACTTATTTTGTTGCATATACGTGTATGATATTCTAATAACAGGAAAACCCAAACTGGTTAAACAATGCACGGAACACCTCGAATCCCATTTCCAGTGCACCAATTCAGGAGAAGCGTCTCTTCTATTAGGAATGCAAATCAACTGAACCGATAAAGGTATCAATCTATGCCAGGAAAGATACATCAACGAGTTACTCGAACGATTTGACATGAAGGACGCCAAAAACAATAGCAACTCCAATCGAAACAAATTCTCAACTGACAAAGGCCAAAGACGAAGACAATCGATGCAATCAAACGACATATCAATCCTCAATTGGATCACTTATGTATGCAGCAATTGCAACACAACCTGATATTATGCACTCTGTCGCCTATCTCAGTCAATTTTCATCCGACCCAACCAAAACACATCTTTCCGCGGCCAAAAGAGTCCTCCGATACCTTAAAGGAACAACGACAAAAGGACTCAATTACGTCAAACATAACGACAAGCCTCCCCTACAGCTATATAGTGATCGCTCATTCACATCAAACATCGAAGATCAAAAATCGTTCACCGGATTAGTAGCACAAGTCTACGGAAACACGGTTATATGGAGATCAAAGAAACAGTCAACGGTTGCACTCTCCACAACGGAAGCCGAATACGTATCATTATGCTTCGCAGCACGACAAAGCGTTTGGATTAGCCTTGGACTGTCACACATGGGTATCGATACGACACCTATTATCTATTGCGACAGCACTGCAGCTATCAAGCTTACCGAAAACAGCGGAGTATCGGATCGAACGAAAAACATCGATGTCAAACATCACTATACACAAGAGTTACGGGAAGCAGGGAAGATTCAGATTGAAGGGATAGGAACGGAGGAAAATTTAGCAGATATTTGTATGAAGGGTTTGACCAGGGTATTGTTTGAGGTTTTTTCAGTTATGTTAGGAATGGAATCGTAAGGGAAGTGTTGAAATGTACATTTCCTTATCCTACCAATCATATGACTATGTCGGTCATGTGACATAGTCATGTGATTTTCAAGAAGTATGTAGTGGATTCTAGCATGTTCTGGGTATTTCTTTAAGTGTACTATTCGTGTAACCATAAAAGGGTATATAAAGGAGACAACCTGCCCTTCGCTTAGGAAAAGCACGCAACTCAGAATATATTTTATCTTAGTATAACTATACTGTGAGCTTTGACTACCAACTCTAATTACAAGAGCAAGTGTCATTCATCGCATATAATTTCACAGTGACTGAGTGACTGGTGAGTCAGAGTGTCAGTATTTTATTTATATCATGGGTAGTATCCACATATTAGGAATCGATAATCAACACAATACAGTTTTCATACTCTGCAGTTTCTGGCCTACCCTCCAGGGTTTATGGTATATTGAAATAATTATACCAGTATTCCAATACGCAACTGGCTGAATTAGTATCGAGTGATGAGAACAAAAAGGACATGAGCAAGAAGCAATACCTGAAGTAAGGCTCAGTTGTGAATTTCGTTGTTGGGAGGTCATTAAGGTTTGCCTGCTTCTCCATAGAACAATTGGAAATTTGTTTTCATACACATGTACCTTCTCTCCATTGAGCGTATCATTTTTGATTTCGCTATCCAACAAGCAATGCAGCACTGGCGTATGGTATATGACTGGGATCACCTCCAGACGTCGAGCTGGTATAAATGGTTATACTCCCCGCTGAAACCTATGGTCATCAACTATTGCCCCTAGTCCCCTGAAATCCACCATGTGAACTGTTGTCACTCCTAGTCCCCTACCGTCCCCCACAGTCCAACACTGTCCCTGGTATACACCTGCCGTCCCCCTGGAATACCTCAGGTTTTCGAGCCCGTCGCCATTCGCGATAACGGCCGTCTCTAGGTTGTGAGGATGAGAACGGCGTCCATTTCGCCGTCCGGTCCGGTCCAGGGCTATTAGCAGTTTGTCCTCCGGCCCAGTGGGGTTCCCGGACAATTGAGAACACTGATCTGCGGCCTGCAAATTAGTATAGCCATCAGAAATGCGTAAAACATAACTAGGGGGGAACTGACTCTGCGGAGTACAGATCAGCATCAGTGTAAACCGTGCTGTATCCCTTCAACTCCCCATTCCGGAAACTATTACCTAGCCCAAGAGGCCTAGCGACCTTCAACCGAGTAAATATCCTCAACACGGGGGGGCAGGGGAGGGGATATGCCCACTGAGTATATTGCTACCTGTATGAATTTTGTCTCGCCGGTTGGTTATTGGTTTATAAAAAGAAAAAGTACGATATTGTGCCGATTCCTTTCTTCTTCCCTTGAGCAACCACATAGAGGATGGGCCCCCGGGGCCGGTGTGTATGGGAGTGGGCGAACCTATTGTCCCGGGGCTAGCCTTCCCACAGAACCTATTTCTCGCCGACTGAGATATTCGGAGTATGTGTGCTACTGTCCCCGAAGTAGAAACCTACAGCCGGGCGTACGCTACGTTGTGTGATATTTCCACCATAGCCCATAGTCTCATACCATACTTTCGATACTGCCGGTATTATTCCTGTGGTGGGAGGACTTCAAGAGCTTGCTTTCCACTGTGCCCCACCACAGTACGAGCACATCTTACCAGGGTTCACTGCATGTCGTACAGCACTCGCGAAGAGGCGCCAGAAGAGGAAGGAAGTGTGTGTGACCCCCCCCTTTACCGCATGGAAGCTTGAGTGCAGGTGTTAAATCTATCGGGCACTAAACTCCAAAACAGCCTCATTAGCTGTCCTGTTCCAATCAAAAAATCGAAGTGGGTGGTTACACACATCACCTCCAAGGCTTGTGGCATCATATGGTGCTGGGTATTTGGAATCAGCCCTCGTTGGAAATTCAATTTGTTTATATAATGCCCATATAGTGGGGCTTGGTTAAAAGTAACTTCGAAAATGACCATAATATATTACATGGGTAATTCGAATTTTACTATCTCCACTGATATTGCCCCGATTAAAAACTAGAAAACATAGATTTGGAGAAGAGTGTCCTCTGAGCACTTCTAAAAAGCCACATCTTCCCAAAGATGTGGTTCTGATTGAAAACTTTGAAAAATTATTCTTGTGCTGGTTTATGGTTGACTTCTAGTATCACACCTGACACCATACCATATAAAACTTCTTGTTATTCCAAGACAACACCGAGTTGTAACTCTAATGCTAGCTAGCCAAAAGAAGACAGGTACGATAATAATAAAGCAGTAATTATTTTACGCGTACCGTTACGCTTTTTGGTGCCAGTTGTTGGAGTCCCTGTGCAAGTACAGTAGAGTCTATTTCTATCCCGGGTGGCTATGCATTGGGTTTTTTTTCACGACAGGATAATGGCTTGTGAAGGTCTGGCATGACAAGTTCACATAGAAGCTCTTTCCTTTTGTTTCATTAGATTTGCAGTACCGATTTAGGTCGATATAGCGCTTCTTGCGAAAAAGCTACTCTACTTGGTTCTAGATTTATAGAGAAATCTATGCCAAGATAATGGATAAAAGAGATGCGTAGAAGGTGGAAGGATAACTACTAGTGACTCCCGGGTAGTTGTAGCGAGTATGTCACCTCAACTAGGAACTAAAAATCCCCCCTTCAAAGCAGAATCGAAAATTCTATGGTATCATACTCAACCGCGCAAACCACCAGATCGCGAGTAATTATAAAGCATTCATCACAAAATATCACCTAACTTTCCAATACAATTTTCAAATTTCACTGGGGATCGGAAGCGGGACTACTCCTCCAAGTAGCAGTCATAGAATTCTGATAGTAAGGAAGAAGGTAGCGTTTCAAAAGAGTGTTGGTATTGATTAATGGGCGTGACACATCAGTATATGACTCATAAAAAGTCATACCACATAACTAGGAGTACATTTGCGTAAAGGTGCAAAGAGAGCGCATTCTACTGTCTAATGCAAACGGAATGAGAGGGCATGACAAAAACAAGGAATCAAAGAAGGATGTTGGAAATGGGAATCGACAAAAGTATAATGTGTTGTTGAAAGAAAACACCCTTGATATCCCAAACGCCGAATAATGAAGATGCAACTTAAAGGAAAGATGTTGTAATCATCCAAACACAACCGCAAAAGAAACCAGTATTCACCCTTAGAAGCAAAACTTAGGAACCCTCCGTAACCTTCTCGGAGGACTTAGTTGCTCGTATCTGCCAGCGTCGTACCCACTGTTGGACCCCCTCTGCTCCCCGTAATAAGTAGGGCTCTCAGGTGGGGTGTACTCCCGTCGCTTCCAGCGACGTGACAGATACAACGGGGGCATATCGTCTGTTCCCAAGTAGTACATGCTCTCTACGGGTCTTTCCAGCTCTATGGGTATGCGTTCCTCCCTGTACGTAACCGGGGGATCAGGGCGTAGTTGCGGGTACGCGGGTACAGAGCGTAGCTTTCGGCGGGATCTGCGAATATGGACTTCTCGCTCCACTCTTTGCGCATTGAATTCTTGGAAAGAGCGAGGCTTCGCGGGATAGGGATCCTCGGGCGTGAAGAAGTGCCTTGACAGTCGGTTCCAGGTGAGGTCTTGTTTTACGCTGTAGAGGGGAGATGCTGGAGGATTATAGCGAGCGTAAGAGTGATATGTCTCGACGTCAGAGGGGATAGTACGGTATCGCATGTCGTAGGTGTTATATCTATATCAGTGGTTGGAGGGGAAAGGGTATTGTAGAGTCGGTAAAGGTCTGAAGGGTGGTGTTAGGGTTTCTTGTTTGAGAGGTAGAAACTGTAAAGCGATGATATATAGTAAGTAGTGGTAATGATATGGATGTTTGGAAAGAAGAGGCAAACGATAACAATAATATAGATAGCGAATAAGATGAGATGAAACCATAGATGTGTATAGCCACAATGTATTTCATATGGGCTAAAGATGGGAGTGGAAGAACATAAATTGCGAAAATATTCTTACCTTTATTCCGTTCTCCAGCGCTTCACAGAATCAAGTTTCTCCTCGCCTCCTTCAGAAACCCAAGGCGTAGATAAGAATATATCTCCCTTATCCCTTCGTCGTCTACTTAAACCTTGACCCCATGATGGTTACTACAGAATATGCAACAACAACATCACAGGTTCTACTAACGTCCACCACGCAAAAGCCAACTATGACGCAAGCTATCTCTTCCCCGTCGTAACTCTCGGGTGATCAGCAGTGCGTACGCCCCACCCTTATTCCGAAATGCTCCAGAAGGTTTCATCCGAACACAGAGGTTAGAACGTTCTTCGTGGTGGTAGTGGCGGAAGGGGACTGGCAGTGGGGAAAAAGTAGGATACTCGAGTATATTCTCAGAGGAGCGTCCCATGTGCCTGGAGCGTCCCGTGGACCAGGTTTTAACCCGCAGTCGGGAACTTGTATGACTGGACTCGCTTCGTGACTACCATCGATGGATCGAAACAATAAGCTCATGGTGCATTGCTCTACTAGTACAATATTGCGTTGCGCACTCGGGAATTCTTTCCCCACGCACGTGGTTGTTTGCGCCTTGGCGGTTGTTATCACGCGTGGCTTGCGACCAGTTCGCTAAGGATTTCTTGATATTACTTGCATCATCATCTCTTTCAGTCTGAGATGGTGTTTATTTTGGTTCTCTATCTTTTGCCCATGTCCCCCCCTCTATTTGTACTACATGTATTTCGGGTTAGGCTCACCGGGGGATAGCCGTAGGGGTCAAGGGTCGACAACGAGACTGTGCTGGGATTTTTCAAGCTAGGATATGTACCGAAACTTACTACCGTATGTAATACAAGTACCTAACTCGAGTATCATACTGCAAGGATTTTGTCTCAATAACTGCTCTTACGAGGCGATGGCTGGTGGTTAACTCAGCTTGAGATGAAAGTCTGGTCTTGGCTCAGGAATTTGGCCTTCTGGGTGGGAATGAGGGGGTATCTTACAAGTAATATGCACTGTACGACCCTCAAAAATGAAACATCTGATCATGCGATAGCCCACTCAACCAGTTCCCCTCCTTCTATCCCGACTACTCCCGACAGCAACGAGGCTTCCCTTACGAGCAGTGCGGAATGGAGGGGAGAAAGGAAGGGAGAAAAAAGTGAGCGAAAAACGGAATCAACCGATATCTCTGACTTGGTAGAAAAAAATACAAAAGAAAGCTCCCTACCAGATCCCCTCAAAGCCAGAAGTTGGGTGTTTTTTGAGCTGAAGGCCTCGGACAAGTTACAAAAGGAGCTAATAGTTTCCAACTCCCCCGGGGTCTCGAGTGGTCTGTGCTGGCCTATTATGTGCTGCTCTCAGCGCGGAGCGTATGCTATTTGGATTATTTGGTAAGGTCACTCCCCTATGGTATGCTCACGACCAGGAGGTGTGCTTCCTTTTTCTCCCTGGGTCTGACCCCCACGCCCGACAATAAAACTTTGACCAGAGGTGCGGGCGGAATTCAAGAAGAAAGGGATGTTCTCAGTACGGTACGCGCAGAAGACTTGAACGATAAAATACATACCGGTAGCAGTGAGCCAACCCCTGGGGGGTATCGTATACGCTGACGTTCGGGATTTGTTCATGCCGGGAGTGGTGAGGGAGCTCGGGGAGGGGAAGAGATGGGGAAGAATGCGCGTCTGATAGATTATTTTGTCTTTCGACCTCGATTGTGCTTTGTGAAGATGGAGGCTCTGACACTAATTCTCTGGGTTCCCCCTCGCATTTCATAATTGGAGCAGTTGCATGCGTATTCGCGCGCCCAACACCTCGAGGTCATGACTGTTTGGAGAGACAATCCTATTCCTGCTCCCGAACCCATCACCTGAACCAGCCCTTGTTGTTTCACTTCAGCTCTTGCCTCTTGGAGCGTTCAGCATTTTTCTCCCATTTCTAATCTCCTAAATTCTCGACTCCCAGAGCTAGATAGCCAAATATTGTTTCTATTTGCTCCTTTTGTTCCCTTTGCCCGCCGAAATTTCTGTGGAAAGAATGAGAAGGCTCGGTTGAGTTGAGGGTGGAGAGGGTGTTTGAGGTAAGCTAGCATCTCTTCCTGAAGAATGAGCGAGCTTCACAATAGAGATGAAATAATTTCTTTTTTTATACTGAGTCCTGAGCTGGGGACTTCGAGCTCGTCTTACACAAGTAAGCCTTAGAGTGTGTGTCAGCTGGGGTATATGTAACAAAAAACACGGTTTAGTGATTTTCCCCACTCCTTGCTTCCCTCCCAGGGTTGAGGCTATACCGCCTCTACTCGAGTAGAATCTTCCTTCTGATGAAGTTCTCATTCGGCACCATCAACCATCACTTATCCAATAATCCGGCTTTCATTTTTTCCCTTCTAGCACCATATCACGGATGTTGAGAGGATCTATGGATATGTTGAGACGCACCTGGCCCTACCGAGTTGGGGATGTTGGTGGCTGGACACGGGTGATGACTTCCGATTCACAATCCGTGCTCACATGCTCGAATTCTGGTGTTGAGATATCCATAAATCCGCAATATGGGGGAAGATGAGCAATCTCTATCCCTCGCCCTTCCTTCAGGGGTACCATTGAAAGTCCAGTCCTTTATGAGTGATTTCTGATTAGCCCCAGGCGCCCTCCCAGGCTGTGTTTGGAACCCGCCAGGTCTGGGTATTAATAAGCCGACAAATCGACGGAAAGTGATATCGTGGCCAGGCCCCGTCCATGATGCACATCTCCCTCCTTTCATGGTTGTAATGATTGACAGAGGTGTTGATAGCAGTAGCATCACGACTTTTCGAAAGAAGCAACCTGGCAAGAAATGTGAAACATAGCCTCTCAGAACTACTTCCCTACGGTAGACGGGTAGGAAAGGGTTGCAACCTTAACCGGTATTCGAAGCTCCCTCTTGCCAACCGGTTCGCTTCCACCAGATGCATCCAGGCAGATTCGCCAAATAGCAAAGTGCCCCAGTCTCTTACAAGTCCCTGGCATGTGGAACCCGAACACAGGGGGCAAAGATTTGTATGGCGGACTGTCTGTGCACATCTGAGCGCCCATACTAAATTCAGTTCCCAGGATCCCCCCTGTGTTCGACTTCCACTTGCCAGATACTTGTAGCTCCGGCACCGGTATATGCGAGTCATCTTGCGTACTCGTGCAGTCTCCACCTTACCCACGATGCCTATTCTTGGCGGTGTCTCCGGAGGTTTCTCGAATGATTTCGATAACCCACGATGAAGCTGGCGGGTGACGAACAGGGATCGATTACGGATCATTTTTTGTAGCCCTACCCTTGACGACTTCCTGTTTGCCCACCAAATCTCCCTGTTCATCACCTGCCCAGTTTCGTCCTGAGCACGACTAAGCCTGTAAGTTACTGTACCCGGGTACCGGTACTTGTATTGGCGTCGTCGTTTGGCAGCCCAAAATAGGCGGGTAGGGCATAAGCGAGCGCCTTATGGTACTTGTACCAGCTCAAGTGATAGTCTTGCACACGTGAGAAAATGTTTCCCTCGAGTGCAAAGCGAGCCCCCCCGGTTTATCCAGCATTCGCCATTTATTGGCTCGTCTCTCCAATAGTCTTGACGAAAATTTCATGGGGTCAAGAGAGAGAAGAAGGTATTTCATTCCAAGTCCCCCAAGAAACATAACCCCGGTACTTTAAAGATTCCCCCACTTTCTCGGGATTTAGACAGCTAGTTGTTTTTACAGCCCTGTACGGTACATGTATGGGAGAATTAACCGGAACAAAATGGGATATATTTGGCTGGTTAACCTTAAATTACCGTTCCATAACTTCTTTCCGGACCTTGCACTATTGATATTCTACTCGTGCCCTACCAACAAATTCATAGAGTGGTCGCTGGCTACCGTAGGCCACCTCAGATCCATCACCGGGTAACCCTGGTGCTTAGAGATCCTCTCAGGAAATCGTTCTGGCGATTTTCTAAGCTAAGATACCCGTACAATAGAGACTAACTTAATTGGGAGATGCCACAGGATTTCTACTCGTACTGCTCTGCTGGGTATCCGGTTGACCAAGCTCCGAGATAACTTAACTGAGTGCGACTGTAATTCCACCAGTACAACTCTAACTTTACCTTGTAGTGGGAGAAAGGCGTTGAAACGTTACAAGCTATCCTCTTGTGGTACAGTACCATATGAGCTTATTGACGAGCCGCCGAATAAGCATAGCAAGACCCTTGATGTCGATCATTCGTCTTCTACGGATAGTTCCCCGAACCAATAGATTGCGCGCGATAGGTGGTGGGGAACCGTGACACAGCTTCGAACTATCCTCTTTCGAACGTTTTTTTCTTTCTCGTGGGGATAGTCCATACCTACCGTCGGGGGTTTTTTTTTCACATTCCCTCTTCACAG
Organism: Tuber calosporum; assembly: GCA_003316355.1. Taxonomy (NCBI): domain Eukaryota; kingdom Fungi; phylum Ascomycota; class Pezizomycetes; order Pezizales; family Tuberaceae; genus Tuber; species Tuber calosporum. Next base: position 25,421 of record QFET01004531.1, read on the forward strand.
GTATACATTTCCTCCGGAATAGGATTTTGTAACCTTTGGAATCGGGAGAGCTCGTGCGACAACGGCCCCGGTGGGGTAATTGATGAGAAAACCCCCCAACGGAACTTACCAAACCTACGGGGCCTATAGGCGAGTGAATTGTCGTGCAAACTCCGAGTTGCTGATGGAGGGTCGGTTCGAACGGTATTCTTGGGCGCCGGTGAGGATATCGTTTCGTTGGTTCTTCGTTGGGTGGTAAGACTTCGAAACCACCCCCGGATATCACGGTCCGTGGGAGATCTTCTGTGTAGGAGAGAGAGAAACCCCCCCTATTGAGTGCCTTTTTGAAATTCGCTTCCCTTCTCACACCCCCCACCCCATTCTCCGGTTTCTCGCTAACAATTTATTCTCCCTCCTCAATCATGAGGGGGTCGCGGGCCTCTCCGTTCTCTCCATGGAGCTCACTGTCTAAGCAAATACCAATGTGTAACCCGTTAGGATTAACCACATCGGTCAGTGTGGTGGCTGGAATTAATACGTTCATAGCCCGCCGGTTGATAGTCTCATAAAGGACATCTGTTGGGATATAGTCCTCTGGGCGGAGGTATGGCTGGGACGTTTACTTGAGCTTCCTTCTCTCTATTGCGTATACTAGAGTGAGCAGGGAAGTGCGTATTCCACATCATGAGTTGCGTCATCAAGATCGGGTATCTATATACCATTCATGTCTCCTCTAGTTAGTTAGAAAACTGAAGAAACAACTTTTTCGCTGCAAGACAAAACGCTCAATTACGAACAACATCAACAACTAGGCGATTAAACGTAATGCGAGTGACAGGGCCGCCCCGAGAGGAGGGGTCAGCGCAAAGGCTAGGGGCAACCCTGGCCCCTGCCCCATATCGCTGAATATGTCGGCAAAAGTGGAACCAGAGATGGCTACCACTTGAAAGATCCAATCTCGAGCGGTACCACGGGGACGGGGGGGATGACTATATACCCGGCGGGTCACACTAGTGTCCTCCCTCCCTTTCACCTTGGTCTACTTTGCGCCCCTGCAAGGGGAGATTTCTAGGCTAGGATCGCCACACGTCGGGTTGAAAGGTGATGCACGAGCCGCAGATATGATACCGTCACCAATGATAAAGGCTGAGCTCTCGCGGCCGGAGCAGAAACACTCGCCCGTGTTGACATAAAGGTTCGACGTTCAGCTCTCTCCCAGCATTCCGTCGGAATCCCCGGCCTTGGGGGGCTGGTGACTACTATACCTCTTCCAAGCTGAGGTTATTGTTTATTGGTCTCCATATGGCAGATACCAACTATCGAACCAATAGCCCCCCCGCGGCACTTGATCCTACTCTTTTGTGAACTTCTCCTCCATTTCCTTGCCACCAAGACTCATAACTAAGATGGAGCGAATCACACATTGTGTGTCCTTGCACGGAAGTTAAGATCGAGTGATATCTGGTGTATCACAGTGTTAGAAAGGAACGAAAAGAGTTGAGATTATTTCCTATAAATAAAGATGGTAACCTAAGAAGAAAAGAAAAAAAGAGGGGGGGAGGAGAAGAGAAGGTACCAACAGGAAGATAAGCTTATAGACAAGAGGGCGGCGTGAGCAGTCATAGAGCCTCACTTGAGAATGCCGTAAGAGCACAACTACGATTTCTAACACATAGCGGTTTTTTCCGACACCGGAAATTCAAGAGTGTGTGAGGGGCATACCTGGGAAATTGCTAATAGGAGCTATCTGGTGTTTTTTAGCAGTATTTGCCTAGGTTGGTTGAATTTGATGGACTGAAAACGTAGGTTCAAGGGTGCACTTGTGGGGAAATAATACTTAAGTGGAATCTTCTATTAGGTATGCAGGGGCTGACTACCGAGATATGCAGCGACCCAGGATGTGAGTGTTAGATTTGCAGGAGTACTGTACAAATTGCTACTGTGCAATATGCTTCAATACTTGGCTAACCTTGCCCTTCCGGTTCTGTGGTAGGTACCGCAAAAACTTGAATAATTGGACGGTGTTCAACGCCGTTGGGCTTTCCTCTCTCAGTAAGGTCAGGAATATATATATATATATTCTGTCTCGGAGGGGGGAAAGGGGCTGCGTTTTTGCTGTGTTTTTCGCCCCTTTTCCAGAGAAGGGAATTTTGAACGACATAGCACACCGTCCAATTGTTCAGGTTTTTGCTATGCTCAGGTAAATTCTTCATTGTACAGTGATGAATGGACTGAGTGCCAGTTACTCTCGGGAAATATCATTACATTTCGACACTCCGAATAAGTTATACTTTTACACAATTTCAAAACTAACTGCTAGATAGTAGCTTATCCCTTCCCCTTAATCCTCCGGTTTCTGGCCCCAAATGACGTAAACATCCCAGAGGAGATGCATCTCCCTTCTCTGGATGTCCTGACGTACGGACGGCAGAAACGCCATTACTTCCTCTATACTCCATCCAAGGACTCTAGTGAACAGCGCCAAACTTAATGCCTCCAGGCCTTCCAACATATTCACCAAGTTAAATGCTCCAATCTCCTTGAGTTTGCTGTCCTTTGGCCAGGGACTCAAGGGTAATTTATACACCTCGCGGTAAACATTAATGAATCCTGCTTCTTCAACCATGGACTGCATTTCATTGCAGATGTCCATGGGACGATTGTTCTTTCTTGCAGCCTCGGCCATAAGTAAAGACCATTTCTTGACTGCGCTATCTGGTGGAAGAGTGTTGTCGTCCGTATAGAGATGGCAATTGATTTCTTGGAGTTCGAAATGTCCACCCGGTTTCGAGAAATCATAGGCCTGACGGATGAGCCTAGGCCAGTCCTGAATGCTGCCGATCATGTAGCGGGTGTGGATATAATCGAAGGAATTGCGTTTGTAAGCCCAATCGGATTCCGCGTCGTCTATTTCAAAGCGAAGGTTTGGTGGGACCCTTGAGGATATTTGTTAGCGATTGTCGTTTACTTTGAGGGAAAGGGGGTCTAGATACCAGCTGGGCTGAATGGGGCTAAGGTCGTTACCGATTACCTGAGTCCGTGGTTAGTACCGCTCGTCTGTTTGCCTGAATATAGAACGCAAGGCTTAAGGTTGAGCGTTTTAGGTAATTTACCTCTGACGATGGGAATTTATCAGCCATTTCTACAGCCCAGATACCCGTCCCTGTGCCAATGTCTAATATTTTCTGCGGGTTCTCGAGAGGAGCTCTATGCAATCCGAATAAAAGGTATAACATCTGGTGTTGAAGGTCCAGCCTATCGCTCTCGGCCTAGAACCATACCCACAATTAGGACCATCCCAATAGTCTAATAACTCAACGCAGTCCAAACCTCATCATTAGGAAAAACATAAGCTAGGATGGGGAAAAATGTTAGCCATAATCACGCATTATTCTGGATTCAGCCAAGCAAACATACCCCCTTCCCGAAAGCTATTACAGTAGTCGAATGATTAGCCAAACCCAAGTCGCAACAAATTTAGAAGGGTAAAACTTACGCATGATAGCGCCTGCCATGCTCGTATCGATAGTTTGTTATAGAAGATGACAAAGAGGTAACATAACTAGAAGCGTCGGAACCGAATGTAGAATCCCCATCATCTTGTGATGAAATCTATTCATTATACCAACGTAGTCAGCAAATATGCAAACAGGCAAACAAACAAGAGAACAAAGGAAACGAGCAGATTGGAGGAAAGGCAGAAGAAAGGAAAAAGGAAGGGGAAAAACAAGACAATCATACATCATCTGCTTCAATAGCCACCCCATCAAGCCCCTGTTGTGGAGCATGCGAACCCGCTGGGGAAGGAGCGCTATGGGGACTCTGTGGGCTGCGGGGAGATGCACTAGCTGATGCCATTGTTGACGAGTGATTTATTAGTGATAAGGTAGGGAGAGTAAACACAAAGCAAGAAAGAAGAAAAAAAAGCCACCCCTAAGTGCTTTGATGAGACTTTCCTTGGGCCGTTTGACTCAAAGAACAAGAAAGAATAAGGAGCGGGAACAAGTACTTGTTAAATACCGGTATTTCACGCGGGAGTGTGGGGCCAGATTTAATCCCCGAACCTGCGTACGTACGTGCATAATACATGTATTATAGCGATATCATGGCCACAGCTGCGGAGTAATGACTACCCTACCGGTACAAGGGTAGGGAACAATTAACCTGAACAGACAGGGATATGTTTGAGTTGTTAACCTTAAATAACTGTTCAATAACTTCTTGCCGGACCATGTAGGCTATACAATTGAACAGCCGATGAGTGTGCACGAGTAGACGATATTATGCATATGCGATATACTAAGAGGTGAACAGTTATAATAGTATGTTTACCACCGCTATCACTCAAGGTATGAAGGAATAGTTAAAATCTCTGCAAGTGTAGAGAAAAGCAAAAGAGCTGCGGGTACGATACTTTCTTTTTCCCCTTCTCCTCCCCTCTCCTTCCCCTTCCCTTCCCTTTTTTTCATTTCATTTATTTATTTTTTCAACAAATTATCCCTGATTGCAAGAATCGACCAATCCCATTTTGGCTAATTATTCCGAAAAATCCCAGACAACTTGAAGGCCGAACATGGCCACCGCGCCGCATCGCGTGCATCGGCCATGGGTTGACCAAGGTTGAGACGTCGATCCCACAAAACCAAAGGCAGTTGGGGGTGTGACCAGTATTATCATAATATAATTGACCCTTGCTTCATCCAGTCGCAATTAACATGGGCGACCACTTGACCTTTCGTCGAGGATCGGATGTACTTACTTACTCGCTGCCTGTCTGACAGGCGGTGAGAGCTGGACTGTACACGTACAGTAGCGGTAAGGGTAACAGTGCGAGTGCGGCAGTTAGTTGTGCTCGTGCCGTTTTCGCATTCCGCCCGGGGGAGTTAAATTTACGATGCACCATGGTATGGAGGGAGGTTAGCCTCCATCTACCACCTACTCGTACCTACCCAGCACCCAACCAAGCAATCAAGCGGGGAGCCCTGGAGGAAAGCAAGCAGGCCATCAGGCGGGAGGGGAGAGAGAATTTCCCTTTTTTTTTTTTTTCCGAATTTCGGGTTTTCCGGATTACCATATTTGGTAGAGGATAGATTATTTCGGTCATTTTATCAACGTATTGTACCTGGTTATAGGTGTATTATGATCCGCTCTACGCTGCGGGGTGGGAGGAGAGGAACAGGAATCTAGTGCTCGATGCGCGGCGCCTGCCCGTAATATACAAGTAATCGCCTTTGTTTCTGTCATGCCAATGCAGTAGCTCAAACAAGTGCCAGATCGGTGGTGTCTGGTTTGTCTGGAGGGGCGGGCGGGGATGGCAGATGGTGGAGATATGTGAGTTACGCTTCCGATGGGGGGGATCTTGTCCCGTGCGGCATCTCATCCCTCTTGGCTTGCCGCTGAAACGCTGTGGCGCTGTGTGGTCTGGTGCATCTAAGACAGGTCCCTGGTTGATTGATATCGGAATACCGATTGGTTGTTGGGCTCACCTATCATATCAAAGCGTCACCATACGGTGGACCTTAGTGCAAGTTTGCCAATCGATACTTGCTCCATGAATTGCGGCGTAGTATTTCCAATTGAGGCCAAAGAGTGAGCATACGGTGTGGAAATAAACCTCCTCTTCACCGATTTCCAGTGCTGGACGGGTAGCAATACTGAGCAGTCCATTTGATCCCGGGTTCTGACATCGGGACAAGGATTTATATAAAATCTCATGTGTTTGCACTAGTAAGCTCCGACATCTGTTGAGCCGTCTCGTTGGCAATAATTGTGGGATAGACCAGGATCATGTGTTCCATCTCAAAGATCTTCGGAACCGCTCGACAAAACCGAAAAGTTCCCGCCTTTGATACGAGTATACGAGTAGTACATTGTGGCGGGAAGACACACAGCCCATTATTTCTAGCCTGGTAACAAATAAAATAGACAAGTCACACATCTCCCCGAAAAAGAAAAAAAAAAAAGGCACCAGAAATTACCCCGCCCTGTCCTATCCCAGATACAGTACACCACCGCAAAAACCCCACCCTTCCCTATTCACATTCCTGCAACTCGGGGATTGCAGCTCCGCATGCAGAAGCGCACTTCTTCTTGACATTGTTTTGGCAGAGACAGCTCGCGGGAAACGATTGCACGCATATCACGTCTTCAACACAGGCATCAAATGATCCGCCCGTGCAGATGGCTGCGCCGTCCCCGTCGGCGCCGGGGGTCGGATAGGGTACTGGGCGATGGGGGCTTGCTAGTGTTGTTGTTATAGCGGTAGCGGTGGAGATAAGCAGGCATGTAAGGGCGGTTGTGGCGCTGTGAGTAAGAAGTTTCATGGTTGCAGAAGAGAGTGGAGGATTGAAAGGGGGAAATATGGTGGATGGAAGTGGTGGGAATTTAATATACGGCTGGAAGAAGGGCGCTGATTTGGATCATGTAATGTGTACTGGTAGAGAGTTTTGTGCAGAGTTTGCGATGAGTAAACCTCTCGGGTTGGTTCCTTTTAAGCCTACTCTTAGGTGGTTGGGTGATTCTCCGGTTGGTGAAGAGTGCTGGCCCTGAGGTGCTGCGACGTGGCTTAAGTATCTAGAGGTCGGATCCGGTAAGCACTTTCTTGCCCGGCGAGGCAAGTCACTGGAGTGACGCCGAGTTGGCGGCTCAGTCCGGTACCGGTACGAGCTCGGAAAACAGGGCGGTGTCATACAGCATCACAGCGAATATCTACCGTAGTCGCATGACGAAAACCAGCGGGTGATGAACGAGGGTATTTGGCAGGCAAAAAAAGCGAATTTATCAAAGTAGGTTGGCAAAAAAGATACCTGCTACTTATCCCAGTTGGTCGTTGGCTTTTGTCATGCCCTTGTTGAAGACAGTGCGGTACTCGTACAGGATCACATCGGTCAAGGATTTTGAGGAGCCTCATTGAGCCTCAAGTTTCCCCATCAGTGCCAGCATTTGCTCGGCTGGCAGTATGGCATACCGGTATGATATACTTGTATCACGGCGCAACTTACTTCTCCAGGATTGCCGTGCTTGTCCCCGGACAAGAACTCTCAGAAAACGGGGAGGACCTTGTCGCAGGTTGCAGGAAGGGACATGCCAAGCGGGGTATGGAGTCATCAGAGGGTGAAAAAAATGAATAATAAACATATTAAATTGGATAGCTAGAATCCATGTAGAAAAGAAAGAAAAGAAAGTAAGAGACTAAGAAGGCCAATCGATCCCGAAAAGTGGTTCCCATCAGGCGCGATAACTGCTTTAATCTGTTAAGGCATAAAGTCAATGAAGTGTGAAAGTTTCCTTTACTAATCTGACCTCATTCCTCCTAAAGGGTTGCCCACCGTCTGGCTCTTCCCAATAATAATAATAATAATAATAATCAAGGTTGTAGGGGCTTCTAGCATGTCCTTCAAAATATTTCAGACAACATTGATAGGATTAAGGTCTAGGTAAGAACAAGGTTATATATACCTCATCTTTAGTATGGTTCCTGCCCTCTTACAACAATTGGATGAATGCAACTGGGAATTTACTGGCATATAACCCTCACCTTTAAAATGCCTATGTGATTTTGCATTATAGGATAAAGTTGTCCTTTTCTAAGATATTATAATCACGATATCATAATAGAAATTTATTTTTAGTTAAGTTAAAAGTTACAGGTAAAGAGAAATAGGAAAAGAAAATAACAAATCTAAGTACTGTATTATGCTTTCAGTATCAGGCATGATTAACTCTTCAGTAATATTTGTACATCTTTGTATTAGAAATACTTCATACTCATTTCTGCAACAGGTAAAATCATATGAGTTATTGCCTATTTGATATATTATCTGAGTTCTAGGAACTTTATTTTCTTACTTGTTTATTTGATCATCTTTTACTATTGTCATGCTATCTGGTAAGTTCTTTATAAAATATAGTATATTATAACACATAGTAGATTGAGTACAAACTTAGGATAGAGTCTTCAGTTATAAGAGTACCAGTTCCATTTATAAAGTTATAGGTAGGAAAATAACCTAAGTGGTTGGATAAAGAACAAACTATATTATTATCATATATTTATACTGTAATATCCTAAACATTTCACCACTTCTACTAATTAAGGATACTACCACTCTACAGGCTATGTCTAGATGTGGAAAGCCAGATACTGCTATACAAATTTCAGCCGTCTTCACATTTGCAGTAGCTCCAGCGATGGCAAAGATATATGAAATATCACCCAACCAGGTCCTGCTCTACATCGAGTATTTGCTGGTGAAAATGTAATTACAAGCATCGATCCTCCAACCGCTTGCATGCTAGTATCAACTTCACATACATATTTGCATTTATAAATACCATGTAGGGAACTGGGGCTTATAATCCAGAGTTGGTAAAACCTACCTCAGTGCAATCACAACGGTCACAGCCAGGTACAGCGGATCCAATCCTCAGTGACCTAACAACGCAAGGCTTTTATTGATATCAACAACGTTTATAAGGAAATGTTAGAGGGTAAGAACAATATGACCATATGCAGTAATGAATGACTTATAATAAAGTAACTGAAGACTATGTAGACAGCGAATGAAAGCGAGAAAGAGAAAAAACAGATAGCTAACAAACAAAGGGAAGCAAGGGATGCATTATATCCGTTTCAACAGAGAACATCTCTCCCCTGGTATGCTTCCTGCACATGCTGAACCATTCTCCTCCTTCCTATCCCTAAGCCATCCTTCCACTTGCTTCTGTGTGAGACTTCTAAGGTAGAAGCACCAGGGCTGAGTGTCGAATATTGCTGTCTGCCGAGGATGGATTGCATCACCAATCGTAAGGGTGATGTTCAACTATGATGGGTATTCTTGTTTTATGATATGTGAATCTGCGTTTGATATTTGTCGCATTAGATATGCAGGATCAGGGTGTGAGGTGGTAAGAAGCTAATAGCCATGGAACATTTTTAAAGCAACAGTCGGTTTCAGGTAGTTGTAGTTGCGTTCTCCTGCTGCGGGAATGGGAAAATATGTATGCAGTGAGTGGCCTAAAATGATCAATGTTCAACAACCTCCCCCTCCGTCAAGCAGGGATCTACAGTCGCACCCCGCTATAATAGACCGCTTACGAAGGAAACCTCGCTATTACGAACGAACCCTCTGGGAATTTACGCCCCTGCTTCCATACAAATGGCCCTCGCTATAAATAATTTCTTCCTAAACCTCGCTATAACGAACAAAATATTCCGAATTTTTGATCTCCTTTATAGCGGGGTGGACTGTACCCGCTCGCACAATTCCTATCACACCACAAGTCTCCCAGCCCGATGTGGCAGCAGCAGCAGTGGCACAGCCAGCGCCCGCAAAGCTCATTCCGTACTCCCACTTTCCGCCAGAGACCTGCCATTCCGCCAATCCCGTTGCGTGATAAGCTCGCTCTGACTCCCCCACCACGGTTGCACCTTGGTATCCCCCTTTTGGTTGTGCTGGAGCATGTTAGCTAGAACTTGGGGAGGGGGGTATATGCAGTATATATCTATGGTTGGGGTGCTAGTAGAGCGGGGTAGATGATCGGAGCGAAGTCTAGGGGGCCGAGTCGGCTGGTAATGTCCTAGTGACCATATGCCCGTTAGGGTGGTGTCTCCCTGGGGCTTCCCTTCGTAACAACTGATTATCTTATGAATAAAAGTTGATAATCTAGTTATCGGGGTTTCGCCAAGACATGGCGTTGCTTGAAGTTGGACGGTGCGTGGAGTCTTAAACCGGCTCTCCAATACACCCAATTAACACGGTACAGCAACCACCGGGTGGTTTTAGGTGTCTGTTGAAATGTAGCTGAGATTTTGTAATCACTCATTTGCAAGGGTTGGGATGGTGATCAAACAAGCGCCACACACTTAATGTTGTATCGTATTACTGGACACCTGAAAAACAGCTGCGGCTACTGTGTCAATTGGACCATTGAGAGACACGGTTTTAGACTCCACGCACCGTCTAACCTAAAGCAATGCCCGGTCTTGGCACAAAACCGGATAACAGATTATGATGTCAAAAGATAATACGGTACGGTACCGTATGCGCCCCGACCTTCTTTCACTCGCCATAGGCTCAGACATCCAACCGAACCAGTCTAGTACCGTACCGGTACTTCCGATACCGGTATGGCGCGTGCCTTCTGGTGTGGATCCCTCCTGGATAAACCACGCCCATGTGGCTGGTTTCGATTCTGGGCGGGCTGACTGCGTCATCGAAACAACAACATTCCTCGCCTGACTACCAGTATATCACCACAAGCAAGATCCTTTCTCGTTACGGCATTGCTGCACGAGCAGAACGCATTCCCTGGCAGGAGCCAAGGCTAGGCCAAGTTTACCGGCAATATTTGGCCTTTGCCCGGGAGCAACCGAAGCAGGAGCCAGCAGGTTTCCCTCTCAGGAGCCCCGCTGAAAGCCTTTGCTTGCTGGATTGGGGCGGGGGGGAATACCCTCACGGAAACTAGGCGAAGTTGAGAGTTTGCCAATGAAGATTATTCTCTGCGGGCGTCTGGATGAAAGTGAGAGAGAAGCACTGACGAAGCCCGAGCCGCGACATTTAGATGCCATCGTTTGCTACTCATATGCAGGAGTTGGTCAAAAAAGGTGGGAGCACGCGCGTGATTTGTCTGTGGCGAAAGGTCCAACAATGCGTCTTCCTTCACAACCAACCACTCACAAAGCTAGACAGGATATGAGACTTCTACCCTCCTGGAAATGTGATGAGCCGGTACTTCCTACTCGCTGGGAACTGAGGACTTGGAGAGGCCCCAATGAACGGGGCACCGTTGCCAAAGGAACGGGCGTCATAGCATGGTATCGTTCTGATCGTCGATTTTAGGAAAAACTTGATTCCTTTGCAACGCCTGCTCTTACGTGCTAAGTTTTCGACGATTGCTATATAACGTTCGACATGTCCCCTCCAATTTGTAGCGGAAGTATCGCACCACAGACGAAGGCGAAAAAAATATAAAGACTATCGAAAACTACCCTCCCGCCTTTTCCCTTCCTCCCTCCAAACGTCTCCGTTATAATCACCCACTTTAATAGGATCTAGTCCTAAACACCGCGACCATGTGGCCCGGAACCTTATTCACACTTCTTCGTATCTTGCAAATCCTCACCCTCATCCCCATATGGGGAATCCTGAGCTACCTCGTCAGTAAACATCCTATGATTGAGAACACCCCCTTCTCCGACATCCTCTGCCTCTTTATCGTCGCAATCCTCGCAACAGTCTGGGCAATCGCCACAATCTCACTCTTCTACCGCCGCCATGTCCCCATGTGGGTCGCTGTTATCGATTTCTGTTTTTTTGGCGTTCTGATCGCTGGTGTCGCACTTCTCGTGCCCTTCGTGCCGGATGCGGATTGCATCGGGGTCAATTGGGGATACGGATACGCGGACGGACACTGGAATAACGAGTGCACCATGTTTAAGGTGGCGTATGCTTTGGGCATCCTGAACATCATCATGTTCTTCTTCACTGCGGTGCTGGCGGCCTGGATTTGGAGGAGGCATACTACTGTTGCAGTTTATCGGTATTAAGCCAAGTTTGGTGTTTGATTGTGGTTCGTTGTGGTTGTGTGTGCGGGTTTAATGGTTTTGTGATGAGTGGTGTTTGGTTTCTTTTTTAATGAGGGCTTATGCGTTCTTATAACTTAGTAAATGAGGATAATGGATTTGGATGCTTTTATGAAGATTTGTTTGCGTTAGTGGCGTAATTTTTTTGAAAATTGATTGATAGGGCACGGTAAGTTAGTTGTGCCGCATTGGGACTTTTGAGATGATCACTGCTCTTGTGTGGAAGCTAAATCAGGACCTGATGATAAAAGAATAGGAGCGAGGGTTTCCGTTTCTTTGTTTGGCCGAAGATCTAATCAGAGGAATTGCCCGAAGTTTCCACAAGGGAACTCGATTCTACTCGTAGGATGTCGGTACAGTGTCCGTAGTACCGTAGCGTCACGGGAGAGTGATTATCTCTCTAGTGCTCGATATGCAAGTGTTGAAGGCGCGCCGGTATGAGGTGTGGTGTCATAGAAGCTGTGATCGTTGGACCATGCACTGAGATGTCGAGAACTCCTTCTCGCTATCAATCAGTCTCCCTTCGCCCGAAGAGAACTAGCCTTCAGCCCCCTCTGAGGCAAGAACCACTGTAGTACGAGCATGGTAAAAAAGAAAAAAAAGAAAAATAATAATACCAGAAACCTTACTAGAAGAGGCAACTCCAACGTCCCGCCTAAGAGGTCCGAGTTTCCATGGCTTTGTGTGAATGGGGCTCTGCTCGGCTGGGTTTAGGCTTCCCACGTCCGGCCTACTCCCCTTCCGTCCCAGCCACTTCTTATTTCAACGTAAAAGTGTCTGACGGCCCTCTGAATAAAGATAACCTCTCCAGTTAATGCAGTACTACTGCATGTCCCAGTGACGTGTTGTACGAGGGGGAGACATATATGCCGAAACACATTGAAAATACTGTGCTCTAAATCCTGTACATGGTTGACAATGTGAGGTCTAAAATCGGATGTGCCGGTAGCTGCTCGCGGGGGAGGGATTGGAGGCTGGAGGTCTGACAGACGATGAGGTTTGGTCGGTGAGCTACAGTACAGCATTCAGGTTGTTCTGAGGCCTCTGGATACTTGACTTGGAGACAAATGGTGCTGTATTTGGCCAACTACTGTGGGCCACCCTTCTCAGTCTCGAGTGTTATATCATACAAGTGCAGGGTCAACCAGAAGTTATGGAGTAGTTATTCGGGGTTAACCAGCCAAACATATCCCTGTTCCGGTTCATAGGCTCCTACCCTTGCGCCCGGGGAACATCAGTGAACAGTCAATATTTAGGTAAACCCGCGAAATAGTCACTGTCTTGTATGAATACATCTTCCCTAGCACTTGTACTCCTAAAGTATCATACCTAGACCAAGACTCAAGAGTTTATCTCGCTGCCAGACGTCCAATTTCTTGTGGCACCCCCGCTAGTTCATCGCAACTGATATTTCGTGCGCATTAGCTCATGGGGGAAGCAATGGGTCAAAAGGTAATACCAGTGCTCGAGCAATTTAAACTTCTTTAACCGCCCAACTCCCTCGTTTTATACTCATCCACCCTATCTGAAAGAGACTCCGAAATCCCAAACTCGATAGCACACGACGTCGGTACGAAAGAAGAAAAAGAGCCCCCTAAAACAAAATCTGCCCGAGAGACTGCGCTTCTTCTACCGGTATTCAGCCGTCTGGGGGGTACAAACTATTTGCTTATCTACCATATCATGTTGGGGGGCTGGAGGTTCAAGCAATTAACAAAGGGAAAAAAAAAACCCCCGCTGTCTTGGGTCGACGGGGAGTTTCCTCCCCCCTGAAACCTTAGAGGCTAGCTAGTTTGGCCTGCCATCCCCACCTAAGGATTTTGGCTTAATGGCGAACCAAAATTCCATTTTGCGGTGTACGGCACCACACAAGGTGCTCGAAATTTAGCTCTGCCCACATCCCGCGGGACCAGGGGCCCTCATCACAGCCACGGCGGGCAAGCCCCAACCGCAGGGGGAGTAGGATCAGGTAATACCCGCGCCAATCAACCTATGGTGCAAGGCTAGGGATGACAGAATCAGATAGATATCAGGTGCCTCTAAGACCGTAAAGGAGAATGCCTTATTACAACAAACGGCAGCAGGAAAAATATATGGTTGTGACGACTGATCTAATCAGCCATCTCTGAGGTACGCAACACCCCTACCCTACCATACGGTAGTATAAAACCCTCTCCCTCCCTCCCTCTCTCTCTCTCTAACTTACACCCCCTCCGCACGCTATTGACTCTGCTACCAGAGCAGAAGACTACGACCTAAGATGCGCCGATCAAACCTCCTCCTACTCCTAGCGCTCCAAACCAGCATCGTGGCTAGCACACCCCCGCCCGCCGTGGTCACTGGGGACACTTTGTCCATCACTGCTACTACTATTACTACTACATCTCCACCTCCAGACGCGGCCACCGTACAGACCGGCAAGGAACTGCGGAAACGCAAAGGCGGAAACAAAGGAAAGGCGAAGGGGGAAACCGGTAGCGGATCTGCCGCCTCAGGGAGGGTTGGTGGGGACATTTGTGGGGTTTTGATGATTGTGTGCTTGCTTTGCCTGGGCGGTTTGGTGGGGTGAGATTGAGGGGATGGGGGTTTGGTGATGGAGTAGAGGGAAGGGAAGGTGGAGGGGTCTTTGCTTACCTTCTTGCTTTCTTTCTTTCTTTCTTTCTTTCTTTCTCTCTTACAATATTAATGGTGAAGTTTCTCCCGTGAAGGAGCAGCGTGCGTGTTCTGAAGTGAATTTGTTTGTGGCTACGCAGGTGCGCGGGCTACCGGCATTGGAGCGCCTGTCTTGTCCTGCCTATGACATTTTGCGCAACGGTCGGGAAGTCATCTCTCGCATCAAAAAAAAACTAGATGAAGTCCACTCTCTGCCATACGCCACAACATAGTGTTCACTTATGATGCGATACCGCCACGCCATTGGCTAAATCACGATGAGCCAAACTCGAAGCGAACGGATGCAACCCTTACATTATTGTTCGGTACCTACTTTCTAGCTATTCCACCGATCTCCCCAGGGTCGGGCCCCTCGCGCGGTGGATAGCGCAGACCCTGGGGTGTGCGGTGGAAACTTTTCCCTGGTTTCCTCAAAGCCCAATATCAGTCGGACGTGCTTACCCCTCACATTATACCACGATGCGGTATGTATCTGCCAACAGCTCACGATCCAATGCACAAATATCTATCCGATCTGTGCTTCTTATATGATATCTGATTATCTAATAACTCATCAACCATCTGATGTAATCCCTTCCTAACTCCGAAACCCGGCAGCAGTGGGAAGCCTCGAGCAGGACAGGGATAAGAGGGGGAAAAAAAAGAAAGAATGAAAGCGAAAACGGCACCAACAGATACAACCGCATTCTCAAAGTTTCTCGTTACCGTACTCGAGTACCCTTCCAAGTACCCCCTGACCTTAGAAACCCTTTGCTGACCCTCTCTCTCTCTTATTATTCGGCAAAGCAAATTGCGTTAGGGGGTTTACAGTGCTCCTAGAGGCATATCTAAGAACAGCCATTTAGAAGGCTTTTCTTGTCCTCTTGTTGTTGGTTGGCACAGTTCTCGAGATATAAAGGAGGGTACGAGAGCTTTACGAATGCTGCTGTACTCGAATACCGATACTCTGCTCGTGCGGCCGAGTTGAGGTCGGACACTTTGTACGGGAGCCGCTACATATCTTCTTAATTTTCCCACTCGGACTCGGCCGCGCGAGTGCAGTTCGATGGGCGGTATTTTTGTTTTCTTGGTTACCCTACTTTGACGAATTCATCTTTGTCCTGCCGGACTCCCCGTTTCGCCGCCCGCCTATCTTCCTAGTGCTCCCGTTGATGACTGTATATACGGTACGGTGCTCGTACGTCAGTACCGATACCGGTGCTTTATCTCTAACCTTGGTCGAGAACACCAAAGGGAGCTTCTTGCGGGATCTCTGCAATGCCAGGTGCTCAGACTAGCCACAATAGGAGAAACCACTTTCCAACTCCCTCGAGGTCTCGGGTGGCCTGCAAGTGCTCGAGTACGCCACCGGTAGTCATATCCTGCCAATGGAGAGGGGGTGTAGATTCCTGATTCACTTGTTGTGTGCGTTGCGGATTCTGTCTGTGTCAGGGGGGATATGGGCGTGTGGTCTTCTAGAGGCGCAGCAGTTGTCTCGTTCGTCCGTTCGGTATCGTGCCGTAAAAAGCCCTTTAGTTCAAATCCACTATCGGAAAATCTCTGTGCCCAACCGCAATAGGCTTAAACGAACGGGCCGACAAAATCACGAATTCCTTCGTCTGTGCCGAATCTCACTCACTTTTAGCGCGGAGATAGTCAAGATCATCACCCTAATTAGTTCGACAAAGGAATAGGCCCATTCACATAAAACTCACCTGGCCAATCAACGGAATTGACCTTTTACTCGTTGAAGATAAACCACCGTTTTAACCTTTTGGAGTTAGGCAGCAGAACAAAACCACTGCCTGAAAACAGGTTAAGGGATACCAGTTAATGAGATCCAGCAGGCTTAACTTGAATAAGCTATAGCCCGTCCGGGGCATGTCGGGCGTAGCCAGATTACACTTGGCCCCTTGAAGTGTCGGTTTAATGCTGACATTGGTTGGTATTTGTTGAGTGTAAACTATGGCCTAATTCTGTACGAGGCTGGTGACAAAAATGGTGAGCAGTATAAGGGTTTTCCACTGAAAACAGCCATATTTATAACTTTCAAACCATTGATGCAGTGAAGCAATCCAAACCAAATCTTTATCTATTTGTGAAACAATCCCATGGGCTTTACTTTCCAACTGTGTAGAACTCTGTATCTAAACTGGCTGAGGAATTATCAAGAGAGCTATGGATAGTACATTGGTTTTCACACAACTTGTAACCATTTTGTATGGGAGAGAGCAAGGCTTGGCGCTGTTTTCAACTTCAACTCTACCATATTGGGTGCCAAAGTACCCAACAATTCTTCAATAATCTGTGAGTACCTGGGAGGATATTTGAGAGGGTTTCAGACAATTCTATCAATTTTTCAATTTTTTTTTACAGCCTCCAAATATATCAGATGGAGGTGTGGAGTAGCACGGTTTGGGTTGTTACATGCCATTCTGCTCACCATTTTTGTCACCAGCCTCGTACAAGTACCCGGGAATATGAATGCGGACAGGACAGGGATTATTTGGCAGGTTAGCCTGATTTAACTGCGAAAACGTATTCCTGGGTACTTGTATACCTTCACTATTGAAGGGGGGATATCTTTGGCTCACGTTCTCGTGCTGGTATCGCAGGATACGGTATCCGGTTTCGGGGTGGTTGAAGACGTACGGTATTTGCTCGTGCAATCTGCTATCAGGTTATCAGGTTTAGTGACGTTTGATATGGAACTTGTCAGGGTTCTTCAATGGGTTGGAATGTTATGGGTGACCTAGTTGGAGGATAGCGATTAGATGGGGTGTAAACAAGAGGGCTCGGAAGATCGTCGTCGGAAACCTAGAACACTAAAGACAGGGCCGGGGTGAACAACGGACATCCGAGGATTGTGCTCTGGAATATAGATCACTATTGGGCGGAACCACTGAGGGGAATAGAACGAGTGACCATGTGTGAGAATTTTGCCACTCAAGTACGATCGAGGTATCAAAGATATTGCTGGTTTGCTCTACCAGAGCTTTATGTTATAGCAATGGGCGAAAAAACCTGCGCACCTTACCTCACTCAGTTGCCAGCATGGGCCGCGCCCTCTGCCAAACGATTCCAGTATGATGCCTAGAGAACCCTCGATATCAACTCTACCTCCTGCTACCAAACAATCACACAATAAGCCAGCAACCATAGAAAAACGCAGCAGGAATGCATACCATACCCCCCCACCTGCTAGCCACTATAGCTCCCCTAACCGTTGCCACACCCATCGAACCAACAACCACTCAGCTAAAAGGAGGCCTCAATGCCACCGCCCCCGAGCCTGCCAAAACCGCACCCCCAACCCCAACACCGGATAGCATGTGGTTTACCGATCAGTCCCCCATCCCATACATCTTCAAGGGGCGCTGTAAAACCTTGAATGATTGAACCGTGTACGAGACTAGAGAACTTGATTGTGTATCGAAGAGTGTCGAGAAGACCCACTAGTTATGCAACGAAACAACAACAATATAGAATAGCGAAGGGAAAGAAATAGGAGCAAGGGATATGGAAGATGGGAGAAGAAAAGTGAGAAAAGCATTGCATATTCGATCGGTTGATCGAACCGTGACATGAGGGAGGTGAGCAAGGTGATTAAATTCGGATAGCCTTGAACTGGGACTAAAGGATATAGACAACTCTGTCTTACCCGAAGACTTGGAAAGTACATGTCAGAAAGCACAAGTTAAATAAGGGTGTTGGGACGATGCGCGAGCGATGGGGAATGATGCTTTTGACTTGAGGCGTTGTAGCGTCGGTGGGGAGAACGAGCAAAGATGAGATAAGATGTAGGTCCTAGAAGCGCATGGTTGGGGGGGTCTTTCATTAAATATGTTTCTGTTTACGCTCTAGCCTGACAGGAGGAGGAGCGGGGGGGGTTTCTGTGGACTGATATCTGTCTCGCTGTACGATTTTAACGAAGGAGAGCGAGGAGAAGGAAACAAAAAAGGGTCATAGAGTGTAGCAATCAGGTGTAATATGCACATAAGCTTGATTAGGATTTCTATTAAGAAAAAAGAACGAGAGACCTATCCTTGCGGTGTCGCTCTCGTCTACTCAAAATCTGGTGGGTGAGGGTGCAGGGGGGACTAGGGTCGAGTTTTTCCTTTCTTTCCTTTGTGTTTCCGGGGGGCTATGATATTCCACTTTATCCTAGACAAGAAAGACTAACTGGATTGAGAGGGGCTTAATTTTTCAACATTTAGTGGACTAGGGCTGATGGGTTGGTTGGATTCAATTTGTTGAGGAGGCCTTTTGAATGGTAGTCTATCATACATGGCTGATTAGAAGGGAGTTTCTGATAGTTGCCAGGCTGCCCGAAGTATGGCCGCCAGTTGTAATTTCCCAGTCCCAAAGGAGATCCGGTCCCCCGAGAGCACAAAGTTTATGTGAGTGATGCGGTGTGATGGCTTACCCAGCGGTCTGCAAGAACCTTCAGCGGCCGTTGTCCGCCATTAGTCCTAGATGGAGGGCGGGCGGTGAGGGATTAATGCTGGCCATGACCCCAGCCGCCCTATTATCCTCAAGTGGCTCAAGCCTGCAGTCTTCGAAAGCCACCCGGCCAGGGTCCATGGTCGGGCTCCTCTGGCGGGCTCACCAGAGACACAAGCTATAGGCCACCGCCGTGAGCTCTAGAGGTTCCCTCGCCTTGGGCAGCACTCCTAGATCCCCCATTAACCTGGATTGGCATTCTGCCCACCAACTTGTAACTTTGCGGGGCGACAAATTGGAAAGAAGCGCCTCGAGGTTGTATCGTTGTTGTAGTTGAAAGAAAACGAGCGAGTGGAATTGCCATCAGATTTGGCTGGCTATTCTAGTAGCAGTGGGGTACAGGTGCGATACCAGTACATTGACGCACAATGCTGCAGGAATTGGGACAACCGGTTTACAATCCAAAGGTTTCGAGAAGTGCTCGTACTGTACTGTACTAACTTTGACTTATAATGGCGTCGTGGAAAATAAGCCACAAAGCTAAAATGCTTTATCATTGGAGCACACTTTTTTTTTTTTCTTTTTTTTTTTCTCGGTTGAAAGAGAAAAAGGTGTCTGCGGGACGATCTCGAGTTATAGTTATAGTTTCTGTACTTTGACTGGGTCCCATAAACTTTCTTAAAAGCAGGGATCCTTCCTTTTCATTCATTTATTGGTCTGCTGCACCCCATGGGCAACCTCACCCGCGCACGGAGCCTTACTCGTAGCAAAAACCAGAGAGTTTGCAAAAGCCTAGCCTTTCCGAAAAACGGGCCGAAATACGCTAGCCGGTGAAATGACTTCCGAAGGAGAAAGCGGCATCATGACACTTTCTCAATCAAACTTGGAACAGCAGAAGATATGTCAGATAACAAATCTATTCTCCGGAATAAACCGCTTTATCGATGGCACCGAACACACGCTTGAAGATCTCGAAAAAGTTCTTGAAGTCACAAATGGGGGTATTGAGATCTTGAAGGAGGATATTGAGAACGCCGAACAGATGCTACAGGAAGAGAAGGGCCTTCTGCGCCGTTTGGCGATTGCGAGAATGTTAGCG